>VWZU01017685.1:603787-893828 GCA_013397095.1 Sterrhoptilus dennistouni | reverse complement strand
AAAAAAGATTTCTTAATTATGATCAATTTTTCTGGAGAGAGCAGCTACCATGAGGTAAAAATAGGACCCCAATACATATAGTCTTATTTACTAGAAGAGGAATCTGTGGGCACCTGCAGAACTTGAGGCTCTGGTATGGTGCATCTACTTGCCATTTTTACTTGTTGCATTCTCTTTTTTTTAGAGCTCCTGATCTAGTTCTCGTTCCACTTAACACCTCATTTGGTTAACTGTGAGCACTGGGAACATCTGGAGTCCAGTTGGACAGAAGGAAAAAGCCCAACAAAGAGAGTGAAGAGGAGCTATTCAGACCTGTGGCAGCTGAGGAGCCTGCTCTCCAAAGCCCTCACCCCTGTCCCCAGAGAGCCATAAAGCAGCCCCACAGCCTGCCAGCGAGGCACAAGCAGGACACTCTGCTTCCACAAGTCACTACTTGGCTGACCCTGCAGGCTCTCAGCTATCTTCAGGGAATCAAGGGCTAGAAGCTGCTCGCTCTTGAACATTTCAGAGTTTCAGAGTCATCACGCTAATGACTTTTTTGTAAACTACTTAACACAATAAAAATTTAAGGACAGCTAAATCGGTGCTTCTTTGTGTGCTGCTATTCCATTGCAAGTGTGTTTGTGGCATGAACAGAAAACTTTGCCCCAGAGAGTTTACAGTATTCCTTCTTTGTGCTTTGTTTTGACAATTATTTCAAATTTAAATTAACTACTCAAGTTTCATGCTTTTGGCATTAATTTCAGATGTAAAAATGTTTGCCATTTACAGACCCTTCAATTTTTAAGCTAGATGTTCTAGCGTAAAAATGGTCTTCACATGTGAGATTGTCAAGTAAGTGTTGCAAATTGTCCCTTTGCACATTATTACAAACATTTTGAATATTTTCATCAGTGATCTTTATCTTTAGCCAGCTGTATTTCTGTGAAAGCATGTTTGTCTGCCATGGGTTACCATCTAACCTCTGTTGAGTTAACTGGGCAGTTCTGCGTTTTTGAGCTAATGTTAAACCACCAAAACAATCACCTGTCTAGACAGGTAACTGAAAACTTCCAGAGTGTCAGCTGTTCAAGGAGGGAACTCTCAAAGTATGTAGGATGGGCACTGCTGGAGTGACCAGGAAAAGAGATGCCAAGATTCTGAGTGACTTGGGTTTTGGGAGGAACCAGACAGAGCAGTTTTGCAGGCAGGAGGTTGACATTTGAGCCATGGACTCACTGAATGGAGAAAACTGGACCATCAGATCACACAAGGACAGAGCAGAAAGGCAGAAAGGCTGACACCTCAGCCTGCCAGCCCTCCTGGAGCTTTCTGCTCCATCAGTGCCTCTGTGGGAGCATGCTGGAGGAGCTCTGCTCCTGTCTGCTGCCTCCAAACTCACGAGGCAAAGCCAGCAACAACAGAACAGCATATTTTCTTTACACATGACAATCTCCACCCATTGAACTGAACCGGAGTCAAGGCATTTTGGCACGATAATAAATAAAATGTATTCTGTCTGAAATAAGTTAATATAAGGACTGATCCATCTGTGCTCCAGAATGCACTCTGGAATGAGATAACCCTACAACAAAAACAATTCATGCACTTCACCTTTACCCTTTTTCACTTAGTGCATACGGAAGCTTTGGGATTTGAGACTTTTGAGCTTAAAAAAATTATCTTAATAAAAGGACCTTGCAAAGCATGAGTAGTTTTTAATTACATTGGTTTTTAGAATGATTAAATGACATATTTGAGTTTCAGACAAATCTTATTTTCTTAGTTCACAGGGCAATAACCGTTATACTTTTCTGCAGATCATGTGAGCCTTTTAATATAATTTTATGGTTTTAACTTGTTCTTTTGGAACGGAATATTTTTAAAATATTAATCTGCATCTACCTGAACCTATAATTCCTGATCTGAAAAGAAAAATCTCACTCTGTTTATCTTAATGACACAAACCATCCTTTTTTTAAAAGTACAACTTCTTTAAGGTGTAGCTTGCCTTTCTGCCTTTAAAAGTATTTTTATACTTAACTTGAAGTAAATATGGTTTTATATAATTTATTTTCTTACAAATTGTCCTTGCTTTCCCAAGATTTGGCCTGTTTCATGAGATGACTGCCTTGGAAAGCATATTTGGATGCCCAAGTTATTTTCACAGTTGCTAGTTATCCTTTCCCCAATCTCTGTGTACTTTGGGAAGGACAGAGCCTGGACAGAGTCACAACTGTTCGGCTGAGAATTTGAAAAGCAAAAGAACCACCCACAACATGAGCAGCCACTTTAGACACTGCTGCAGCAGAAGCAGAGAGGTATCAGTCTGCCAACCTTTCACCAGTCCAGCCTTGTAAGCAAATTTCTGTCATGTCTGCCATGTCATCTTCTTGAAGGACACATGTTTATTTAAAAGCTGCTTTGATTAAAAAAAAAAAAGAAAAAAGGCAAATAAATCAACTACATACCGTCCAGAGCTTCCTTTTCTAGGGTGTGCAGTTTTTTCAACATTTATTAATAAATTTATCAAGAGCAGAAATAATGTGTGTAAACTCAGGGATTGTTTTAACTCACCTGGTATTTTCAGTGCTGCAGACAGAGGCATATGCAGTAACATGGAGAGACCTTTTTTTCTACAATAAATGGACACCAGTTTCTTCAAAAACCTAAAATTAATAGGTTGATTGATTAGTCACTGAACACTAAAATCAGGGTGAAAACAGGTTAGGAGTTTGCATTAGGTGGAAATATTTTTGACTCCTCAGGTCTGAAAATCATTCTGATGATCAGAACACAGAAAATTAAAGACTAATTATGTTGGGGAGTGTTTGCAAAAGATGTTACTCATTTCCCTGGAATGTTTGGATTGCAGATCCCTGGTCCTGGCCAATCTGTCCATTCCATTTTTGACTGAGTTTTACATCTCTGCCCTAGTCATTGTCCTGCACTTTTATTTCCATCTTCAGCAGTCCTGTCTTGTATTTTTTATTCAGATAAATTAAGGAGAAATGTAATGGATTTAAAAAATATATATTATTAATGCACTATTTCCTGCAGTCTTTTCAATAAAAATAACCCTGGTATTTTCTAATTAGAAAATTTCAGACTACTGCTGGCTGAACTTTCTGAGTGAATAAAAAAATCCAGGTAACTAGAGCTTTAGATTGAATCTGCAAAATTAGTTTCTGTCTATGCTGGCAAATAGGAAATTATTCTTTTGTTTACTATGCTTAAAAATTTATTTTTTTCCTTAAAACACCCATAGTAGTATCTGGACATAAAGTTAGTAATAAGTCCTTCATTTTTGGTTTCACACTTCATCACTTTGGTGTTTGCTAATACTATATAATCCTCAACTGGCCAAACATATCTTTTCTAACAAAACATTCCACTGTCTTCCTGTTCAGTGTTATTTATCAAATGCCCTTTTAGTGCCTTCACCTAGCTCATTAAAAACCACTTTACAAGCTGTTTTTTTGTCCTCAAGTTTCTGTAAAATGAAGCAAAGGAGCAAAGTTGAGACACGACTTTTTCTGAATGTCTGCTAAAATTCCCACTAACACTCCCCTCTTTTGTGGAAGTCTTAATGGCAGAGAAGCACAAAAATTTTACAAATATCATACAAAATATCTCACAAAAGTTAAGACATTGGTCTTAAAGCATTTTTATTCTTTTTCTGGGAAAAGTGAAAAATATTTTCTTCCTGACCTCTGTACTTAATAATAAATATTTTATAATTGTACACAGCACCTCCTTTACTTTCCAAATTTCCATCTACAGAAAGTATGATCAGACCCTCTGTGTGGTCAGGAAAATTGTAGACTTTATCAGAGAAAACAATGCAACGTTTATAAAGTCCCATGAAATTGATACATATGGAAAGTTTGCTGTGAATTAAGTTGGGAAGACTTATGTGGAGAAAAATTTGAATCTTCAATGTTCTATTTATCTGATACTGAGGCTTCAGTGTTTACTTTCCATCAGTCTGTGTTTACAGTGGGTTTGTGGACATTAGATTAGATAGCAATGAGATGTGTAAAAGCCTGGGAAAAAATGAACAGTTGACTTCTTAGTTCCAGAAAACATATAAACTGTCAGTAACTTTTGATAGCATAATGACCAATAAATGCATGTTATTAAGTAAGCTTCATGTTTCAGCTTCAGACTGAATCACTTTGGGTTTTTCTGTGGTTGGGTTTTGGGTTTTTTCAGTTATAAGGTATTCTTTTTAAGGCAATCATAACCAGAGGAGCTCTTGGCCCTTTCCCCAGAGCCAATAAAAAAACAGGACTAGAATTTTCAATTTGGTGTTCTAAATTTATGTTCTTTCTCAAATATAAAAATAAGACATTTTTATCATTATAACCAATATATTAACAGGACAGAGTTCAAAATTACTTTCTCAATTCAGGTGGAATGATTGGAACTAAGTCTCCTGATTTCTGGGTACATCTTTTAAGGTAAACAAGGTATTTTGAAATAAATACATCTTGGTTCCTGTAGACAAATCCATTTTGCTTGCTCTCATGAAGACCTAACAATCAAGGCAAGCTGGAACTTAACATTAGGAGAGGATATAAGCACTAAATTGACAGTTTGTGGAAATTCTGTGTTTATGTATGTTACAAACAATTACTTCCTTGTACAAGGTATAATTCAGCATAAATATCTTAAGACATTTGACGTGTTTTCTAACCATGTGTAGAAACTGTGTTCACTTCAGTAACTTTAAACAATATTTCATTTATGCTGGGGTTGTTTTTCGGTGGTGGGATTTTGTTTGTTTTTTTTTTTTACCCAAGGCTTTTTCAATAGCTAAAGAGATCTGAAATAAAAGATAAAACGTTATTAGGACACAATATGTGGCCATGTGTTAGGAAATACTTTTGGTGGATAAACAGCAAAACTTAGAGTAGTGCAGTTTCTAAGGTCTTACCTCCTCAGTCTTGAAACAAGAAGAACTTGCTCAGAATCTCCAAAGAGAGACTAAACAGTTATTTAGAGAACTAACAGCATTTTCCACATTTTGGAACAGAACAGTAGCAGTTTCTTTGCAAGTGCCTTAAAAGAAGAAAAGATGAAAGGACAGGCCCTGGAAATCTATGCAGATGTTAATATACCAAAGCATTTGTGTTTCCTCCACCATTTTGTGAGCACAGCAGCAGAAACTTTGGCCCTACTATGTACATCCAACCATGAAGAAACGTTTATCTTTGGTTATCCAGAAACTTTATGCCCCAAAGGATTTTAAGCAACAAACTATCACTCTTATGGTAGCTCTGATAGGTCTTCTGAGGATGCTTAGCTACCTTGTACCTTGCTACATTGATGAAAGGTGTTTTGGAACCTGCTTTTGAGGAATCTCATGAATCTCATGAAGAAGCCACTGACAGGAACAAAGTAATTGTAAATGAATTAAAATTCGAGAAGCATCAGGCCTTGTGCAGGGAAAGAGCTGAATCAGGAGTGAGAAGTCATGGGAGATGGCCTATAGAGCCTCATCATAACAAATGTTTGGTTTCTGCAAGACAAGAAGAGATTAAGTTTGGGGACATTGTCAATAAAGGCAGAGCTCTGCTTTAAAAAAAAAAAAGAGAAAAACAAAAGAGAGACAAAAGTTTGTGTTTCTGAACAATTCAAATTGTCAATTTTACCCTTTAGTCTGTTCCCACACCTAGAACTAGGCAAGTTCTGATGCAAATGAATCTGATAAACAATTGAAGAATCAGCTTCAAAAGTTGCTTTTTTACAGTTTTAATGTAATTTTAAGCCAAAGTTGCTGGTTGTGGTCTCAGGCTGAAAGGAGAATATACAGAATCTCCAAGTCTTTATGGTAACTAAAGTTACAGAACAAAACATGCAGAATCTGCAAATGAGAGCCTTTCTCCACTGAATTTTTTGACTGAACTGATAAATCCTGCTTTCCTTTGCACATGACACAAAAAGGCAGTAGACAGAGAATTAAAAACTGCACTGCAGTGCACAATCATGCACTGGCAGATGTGTAAACTGGATGACCTAAAAAGACCTTTCCACGTCTAGTCTCCAAAACTTTGTGAGCATCCTCGAGAGAGCAATTTTTTAAATTAAAATGCCAACTAGAAGATTAGTTTGTTTGGAAAATGAATGATTTTTGTAAAAGAGAGGAATAGTTCTCCATGCAGGCTTGTGAGCTGTTGACACAGCATTTGACAGCATCCAGGGCAGTAGGCAGCTTCTCTACAGGCAGGCCAGACCAGAGGGCTGTTTTGACAACAGATTTTAGCAAACCTACTAAGTATTTCCCCCATATACTAAAATGAGATTCTTAAAATCTACTTCCACTTTCTACTACTTATGTAGCACTTGAAATATGAACTGAATGTAATGGTGCTCTGGGGTACAACACTCGAAAGTCTGATCAATCCTCAAAATCTGGGCAAGAAAAGCGCTATAACTGCTAGGGTATGCTAGAGTTCATTCTGTAAGTAATTTCACTAAAAGGGAGTGGATACATTACTAGGCATTACCCTTTACAGTTCCTAGGTGATACCTTTTTCCTCCAATACCGTAAAGCAAAAGTCTACATGCTGTTGGCAAGGACAGCAATCTTCACCAGAGAAATGAATAGTTTCCTTTTTTTTTTTTTTATTTATTGTTTCTAATGATTTAGGAAGAAGCCTGTGTAAAGCCAGTTCTGTCAGATGGGGCTGTTGTGCAGCTGTGAGCAGCTACGGAGGATGTCAAGGCACAGCGTGCAGGTGCTCTCTATACAGACTGAGGGGGGAGCTTCCACACCCAATACCGCGAAGGAAGCAGCCCCTGCTGCTCAGTTTGGAAAGCAACAAAATAACTTGAAAGATTTCTAAAAGATACTCCTTGAGAAATCAAGATTCAGAGTTTCAAAGTAATTAGATTACATTAAAACCTCATGTATCCTATAAATATAAACAGTTAAATTAAGGCTCCTCTTGATGAATTTAAGGCAACATGATGTGGTCTTAAAGGATTGTAGGTCACAGAGCACATGTTTTCTTAGGGGATGTGGGATGCTACCTAAGGGAAAACTTATTTCCTGACAGCGTGGGTAGCATTAGATTTTATACTGAACCTTTTGTAAAGTTCTGTGTGGTAGAAGCCAGGAAAAAAAATTACAACTCAACTTTGCTAGATAACTCCTTGAATTGTGCTAATTTCTTTGAATAGTTCTTCACAAGGATTGTCAAGGAATTCTAGTAAGACATTGGAAGTTTAAATTTTAGTAAATGTATGTTTTATACCAGAAACAATCTCAGCATCTATTTATGGTCACTTACGATGTAAGAGTTGTTTATAAAACCACACAGATACTCACACTTTGTAGTCTAGGAATCAGGAATTAAAAGTAAATACACATTGCTGCAAATTATTACATGGCCACTTGTTTTCCCAAGTCTCCATAATGGGATAAAAAGACATGAACTAATCCAATGGGTGATATTGTAAAGCATTAAACAGAGTATCAGAAGTAACAGAAAAAGAAAGAAGATACCTTGTCTCACTTCCAGTGCTTGACTGCATACAGGATTACAGTACATGTGGGTATTAAGAAACACTAAACCAGAGGTGAAGTTGAAAAAACAACTTGACAATGGGAGTAAAGAATATATAACCCAAAGGGAACATCAGATTTTGCAAACCCATTGCCTTAAAAAACAGCTGTTGTCATGACTTGGTACTAAATAGCCACAAGGTTTATCTAAAGACCAAAAGAAATGGACCTGATATTAAAATGCAGACATGATTTAAACAACAAATAATAGCCAATATGGTGTCTTCTCCTCAGACAGATTAGAAAAAAGTTTTAAAACAAAATGTTGTTAATTATAAAATCAGTTAATTAGTAAAAAGTAGAACAGGATTCTTAACTAATTCAGAAAGCAAAAGGCACAGGACCTATGAGCAGCTGACTACCAGCTCAACTACTTTTTGGAGCACAGTTACTCTGCTGTGAACACTGCTGGGTTCCATATTCTCAGCTGCACACCATTTAACCAAAGAGTTTGTTAGAAACAAAGGAAGTAAATAAGGCAAACCATCATTAGCTCTTTAGTCTTGTGCAGAAATAAAAAGGGTGTGAAATGGGTCTGTTTGGTAAATTGAAAGAACAGGATGAAAATCTTTTCTGAATTACAGACTTTGGAATGAATAAAAATAACATACTGTGCATATTTATGCAGTCTGTGTCCTGCTCTCTCTCTCTGTTTCCATTACAGATTTCATCTGCTGTTGCCTTCTCTGCAGGCAAACTGCTTCTTGATCTGCACTGAAGACAAAGTCACCATTAAAAATTACTCTCCTCTTTTCTCTAAGAGAAAGCACTTCAATTTTATTCTGTTTTTTACATATTTTGATTTCTGAAAATTCCTATAATTGTGAAAAACCAAACTATATGCTATTCCTACCTAAGTGCAACATTTTAAATACTCTGGCTTTGCCTGTGTCACCATTAACACGATGGACATAAAGCCCTACAAAACATATGAACTCAGAGCATGTTTTATTCCTGCAATCATAGATACACTTTGACTGCATTATATACTTACATATGCTATACAGCATATAAATAATTTCCTTTATTCCCTCCATCTTTCCCTCCCAGTATTCCCTGAAATAATCTGCTGTCGTGAGACTTTAATTTGAGCTGCAAGAACTCAATAATGAGAGGGACTGTTTTACTGTGCTTCAGACAGACATCCAGAATATTGATTCCTCTATTTTATAATAACTATTCATTATTTATTTCTATTTTCAATAGTCCTGGAATTGCCCAGTGAGATTATTAACACTTGTAAATTTAAATGAGCCATCAATACTAGCAGCCTGGATATTTATAAGGGAAAATACCTGATTCATAAATATTTATAGCTATTTAGGACTAAAACAGAGACCAGCATTCTCAGTGTGGCCTTATTTAATGAAGAAACAAAGGAATCTAAGTCAAAGAAATCTCTCCCTCTCCTATTCAAAGCATCTTTGTAAATATGGGGTGTGCTACGTCCAGCTCATAGGAACATAATTGCATAATGTTAAGAGATGGTTCTACAGAAGTATCAGGCAGTTGCTATTTAGCACTGCGTTGATTAGTCTGGCTGTTGGGTCACTGCTCCTTGCCCCATGTTCTTTCCTTCATTGAAGGTGTTACATGGTCAGAAACATAATTTACTTCACTTAACACTGTCCTTTTACTGATGTGCCACTGTTCATCTGGGAGTTTGCAGCTAAATGTGGTATGCCTCACTTATTTAGAACATTATTTTCCCTATACTGGATCAGATTAAAGGCCCTTCTAGACTCAAATTCTAGTTTGACCAGTGACCAACTGCAGATTCCTCAAGAGGAGTGTTAGACCAGGCCAATTACAAACTGATACTCTCCCAGAGCAAAACTGCTTCTAACAATTTACAGCTAAGGGATTTCCTAAGCAACAAGCAGTGTTTCTGTTTTAAAGTCTTCCAAATGTGATTTTGGTTTTTTTTTTAGTTATTTATTTTCCTTGCAAGTTCTCTGGGAAAATTCTGAACCTATACAAACAATATTCAGAGCATCCCATGGCAAGGCCCACAGCCTTGGCAGTTTGAATTTCATTGTATTGTGTGAAGAAATAATCCTTTTGTGTAGTTTGACATTGGCACTTGCTAGTTTCATTCAATGCCCTCTAGCTCAAGGCAGCACAGAACCATTCCTTATTTATCTCTTTCATTCTTCTCATTATTTCATAAACCACTCAAAGTCTTTCTACAGGATTTGCCTTTGAGGCTGGGGAGCATTAGTCAAATTGTTCTTTAACCAAATTGGGATCTCAAAACCTCCTCTGCCAGCTGAGACACACAGGCATGGAATTGCTCTGAGCTCAGACACATGGACCTGGAGAGAAAGAGAAACAGAATTTCCCATCTTTCCCCCAAAAAAGTTCAGCTTGTCACATGTATGGTCACTGTTTTGTGGACAGAAGATTGATCATTTCATTACTGAAAGTAATAGCGAGGACTGGGCAAGAAATAAACAGAGAAGTACCAGAATATTTAATGCAAAGTATACCTGAACTTGTTCTTTTCAGAATCACAGAATTGTTTTTCAGTTGTTGTGGCTTGGGTGTTTTTTTTTGAGGGTCTTTTTTTAACTAATCTTTAAAAATTGTATAATACAAGAGTGCATGACTTCAAAGATCACATGACTGCTTGAACATGTTGCATAAACAGAATGAGTTTGGAAGACATCACTAAAATGTCCAGAATATTTTATTTTGCAAAATTTACTGGTTTGGCTTTGCTTGTTGGGAATAATTAGGCTGAAAAGGAATCAGCTGACACATTCAGTAGACTATACCAAAACACAAACAATGTTTTTCTGAGAAGAAAACCTAACAAGAAACAAAGCTATTGTAGGCTGTGTATTTCGACATCATAGAACCCATTCTTTCACTCTGTTCTTTCAAAATAATTCCTCACTTTTCATTTCTTGCTCAACATTTAAATTTCAGTTATGAGCTAAAGCTTCAGCAAACTTCATTAATACTGGGCAAAGCTGGTGTATCATTCTCTCTGTCTGTGCACTGCCTCAGCTGTGGTACATCCTTTAAAAAACGGTGTTCATAAACAGATATGGACAGCTCAGATCCAAACCTTATCTGTTTCAACTCCGTTCTCCCTTTCAGGCTCTGCTGCATAAGGTGGCTGCTTTCTGAGAGGTTTCAACACCAAAATGACACATAATGCCAAAAAATTGGACAATTCAAAGTAAATAGAGAATCATCCCAGGCTCTAAAAGATGGTTTATCACAAACACATCAGCCATCACTACCTTACCTGCATTTTTCTACATTTGGCCAAATAGAAATTGGTATATACAGGAAGAACAAGAATTTCAAAATGCTGAATGAATAAAGAGGCTCAGATATTTGTTGGCACATGGATTTGCTTAATTGCAACTTAAACACTACAAGGTGTGTAGCTGTAGAGTTGCTTGTTCTTCCAAGGTTGTCAAAAGTGCTAATTTGTTTATGTAAACAAATGCTCCTGCATTTATTATTTTTTTTTGTTGAGATTGCCTACAGTAAATGCATATTTTTCTCAAAACTGGAAAATAACATAGGAACTTTTTTAATGGCTGAAATGAGGAAAAATACTATGGGACTTTAATGGATTACAGCAGATGTGATCCTTGCCTTCTGAATTGCAAATAAAAGATTATATTACAACAAAAATGTTTCAGGAAAGAAAATATACAGAAGTCCCATGCAGGAAAGGCATCATATCAATAGCCTTATAGTTTTAAGTGTCTTTAACAGGAAATTTGTTTGCAAAAGGAGAACTTCAAAACTATCATCTATTATATGAAAATTAAGAGCCCATTTTCCACAGGATATAGTGGCAGCCTTAATTGTAATGTCAAAATAATTTTAAAAAGAAACTGTTTCTTTATTCTATATGAGCTACAGGAGTATGTTAACAAGAAACAAAAAATGTCTCTGTCTTAATTATATTCAAAATTTCTCTGTGTAATCTTCCAAGAGAATAATTTTTACTTATATTGACCTTGAATTCAGTTTCTCAGGCCTTTGATCTGATTTTGTTTCTCTTCTCTATCTTCAGATTAACATACCAGGGAAGCTGCATGTATCTTGTTTGAGTTTGTCTTGTTTAGCTTTCCTATCTTTCCCCCTAATTCTGTAAAAGCAAGAATGATATTATGTTTACACGATGTCTTAGCTCAGCAAAGCTTTTGTACTTAATATTAAACACCTGAATAATCCCATTTAAGTCAGGACAATATTTCATAAAAGTGCTACATATGGTGTAAAGCTGTACCTTCTGGATTTTCATGCAATGTGTTTTGGCTAAATTTAACATAATCCATTAGGTTAAAAGTAACATTCTAAATTAATACTTTAAATTGAATGTTTATTGGGGTATGAACATCTCCATGCAACAGAAAGCGTGTATTGAAAAAATGGGACTCATATCATGATGTAGTTTTGTCGTGGTTTGAAAGCAAAACAAGTGAGAGGCTCCAAGTTAGAGATACAATTTAATAAGAAGAAAGGTTAAAAGGTAAAAATTAAAATAAAATAAATGCAATAACACAAAGGATCACTGACAGAGTCAGAATACAACCTGAGCAGGATGGTGGAAGCAGTCCAGATGAGATGGTCTTCCTGAAGCAGTGATCCTGTAGAAAGGTTTGGTAGTTCTGGTCCTCTGGGAATCCAGTGGGTAAGGGCTGCTTGTCCTGTCCTAAATCCCAGATTATATCCAGGTGAGAATGCTTGGCTCCTCCCCCTGGGCAGAGCATCTCACAATAGGATGAGGAGTTGTGAAGTGAGTCCTTGATGGCCCATTAAACAGAGATAACTCCTGGAGGGAGTTACTTGTGAGTCATGGGCCAGGCATTGATGGGCCATTAGCAGAAGAGCCCAAAGGAAGGGGGCCTGGGAAAACACTGCCCCACCTGGTTCCAACAGCTCACGGAGATGGTGATAGAATAAATACTTTCGTACATCCTACACTGCAACCCAGGACAAGTTTCACTAAATATTTTGTTAGATGTATTAGTGACAGAACCTGCAGGAAGAATCAGACTACAGGAATACTCTGCTTTTTGTGTGCAGAGAGCAGCAATGCTGGGCTAGTGTACAGATTATCAAGACAGTTATCTCTTCAAGTTCCTGCAGACATTGTTCTCTGGGTATGACACAATCAGCAGCAAAATACCAGCACACAATCTACCCACTACAAGGTGTCTTTTTCTACTATTATTCTTCATCGTCTATCCCAATGACACTAAAAAAGGAGGCTAAGGGAAGGACTGCAATAACTATCACAGAATCATGGAATATCCTGGGCTGGAAGAGATCCACAAGAATCATCAAAGCCCAACTCTTGTCCCTGCACAGGACTCTCACAAGAAGCTATACATATTGTAATTGATAAATCTATAACTGTCTATGTTGTTATTTATAAATATACACTACAAATAACATGCTCTAAGAGCCTTGAGGATTTTCCCTGGTGTGGGGAAAAGAAAGAGAAAAGAGAGTTGTGGCGAAAAATAAGTAAACCCCTATGGATTTCTGAATGGTAAATTCAGAAGGGAATTTACCTGAAGGGAAAAGTTTGCATATAGCAGACAACATGTTTTTCCTCCCCATTTAGCCCAAGGTTTTTGGGAAATATGCTTTGTGAAGGCCAAAATGCTATTAGCAGAGACCAGAAGGAATGAAGAGAAAGGTCAGTTGTGCAGCAGCAAGAGTTTCTTCCGAGAGCCTCCTGTTTTGGAGGACTCATTACTTCACTCTCTCCCACTACAGTCTTTTAAATCAAGCTCTGTCAGCTGCATGGCTGCCATCCATACATTCTGGCTTCCTAGGAACACGGACTGCTGCCTTGCCAGAGACGTGCGCTCAAGTGTGGGAAGGTTTGTGTCTTATAATTCAGCTGTGCCAGAGAAAAATAGCCAAAAATCAGAGGAGTCAGTATTTCTTAAAATGAATAAAGCAGGGAAATACCTGCTGGAGAGGCTAAGAGCCCCTGATAGCCTCATTCATGCAGAACTGCAAGGCTAGACAGCTTGCAGAGAACATGGGCAGCTCTACCCACAACATCGGTGCTGGAAGAAATACTGAGCTACTATCCTGATATCCTGATTTGCTGTGGGATGCTTCTTACTGGACTAATATGCAATCCAGATAACAGCTTAAATTAATGAACTCAAAATTATAATTTAGTAATGTATTGGAAACTTAGCAGCATCACTAGCCTGATAGATTTTCTTAGAGGCCAAAGTGGAAAGGCTGGAGCTGCCTTACACCAACTTTCAGTGTGCCTTCACTGGAGTATCTCAAAGCAGATACACTGATAATTCTTACTGTAGCATCTCAAAGCACATACCTTGATAACTCTTCCAAACATCTGTGTTAGTATTGAAAGAATTGAAGAACCAGGTTTTTAAATTGAGTACCTGAGCTAACCAAAATGTCAGGCAGCACAACAGACATAGATGCTACAGCTTCTGCCCCACTGCATGCTTTGTTCCTAGCAAACTCTACATTGAAAACCATAAAACTAATTAGGATGTTGTCCACAGAACTAAATAAATACAAATGAAACAAGCCAAATTTAAGACAATCTTTTGTTTAATTTGGTCCATCAAAAGTTAGTCTAAACTACCTTAGATTTCTGAGAGATAAAGCGTTCAAAACAGTATTCTGAACATAGGGAGAAATAGATGACTTTAAGGGAAAAAAGGGGTCTAAAGAAAGAAAAAAGAAGCAAATCTAGAGTGAAGGAAAAGATTCCAGGAAGTTTGAACCATTCAGAAGACTTCAGCAAGTCAGTGTTCTACATTTGTAATCGATGGGACATCTGTTACTTTTTGGCCAAGCATATATGACATCAGGACAGGAGAAAGCAAGTAGAGACAATAAGAGGAAACACAGCTAAAAATACTTACAAAATATGTATCTAAGTTTGGAATAGCAACATTGCAGAATAAATAAATAAACCACATTTCTTCCGTATTTCATTAAGCGATGACTGGATTATAGAGAAGTATGAGTAGAAGATGCCTTTAACATTTATAAACTGGCACAAATAATTCAGTTGTGAATGGCATTTTTTCATGAAAGTACAAAAATTGCAGCATTGTTGTTTTGATTTAGTTACATAGTAGCCAACTGTCCCATGAAACTCTGTTAAAAGTCCAGTTTCACCTTTCTTATGTAACCCTGGACATGACTGAACCTGGGGCAAAAATTTAAGAAGCGTTGTGGTGTGGCATGAAAAAGGTGATAACAATAAGATAAAAAAATATATATATATTTCCACTCACATCCTTATCCCAGATATGGAGCTAACTTCCCAGAGGTGAAGGATGAATACAGCATCCAGCTGAGCCTGACAGCCAGCAATTCTTAGTGGCTTGAACTGTATCATGGTCTACTGTAAAAGCATGGAATGGCAGCAAGAGTCTGCTCACTTTACAAAGAAATGTAATACCTGAACAGCTTCCCTAACCTGAGCAGAGCCAAATGTCTGCCCACAAATCCTTACCCTTGCATGGATTTCCACTGACATCACTGGGCTGTGGAGGTAATTGTCTGTGCAACCAGATTTATCAGCAGGTTATGGGCCAGAGTTCGTGTCTGCTGGGCTGTCTGGTTTACTGTATTCATCTGGGAGACCTTCCAGTGTTGGAATTAAACTTCACTGATCAGCCCCCAGAAATTTTCCCTTCTCATTCTTCTCCAACTGAATTTTTGAATGGAAAATGCCAAAGAGAACAAGTTCTTCTCAAAGTCATACTTTGTGAGGCAAGACTTTGGTCTTATCTGATGCCTGCTGAAATGTTGCTATGTATACATAAAAAGATGTTTTCATGAACAAAAAGAACTAAATTCAGATTTAAACTTAAAAAAAAATAAATTAAGAGAGATGATAAATGCTACAAATACTATTTTCAATACCTAGGCTTCACCACTTTTGTTAAAAGGCGTCCCTGAAAGAAATTCTAGTCCCATTGTTCCTTCCTGTGTTTCCAGCAAAGCAGTAAATCAGAATGTGCTACTTGAAGAGTTAGTTAGAGAACTCCAAGATATTTGATAGCATTTGCAGAGATTTAGCTCATTCCTAAATTATATACTGCATTTAAGTATTTAAGAAAGAGAGATCCATGCCATGATACACAATAATTTTAAGTAGTATAAAGAGAGAGAAGGTATTTTAAGAAATAATTCATTATGATTGTCATAAATTTGGAAAACAGTTTCCTAAATGACAAAATAATGCTTCAAGAAACCTTTTTTTCATTTCTGCTCAAAAACCCCACAACCAAAAAAAACTATTAAAAGCCACTGTTTAGAATTGCTTTTTTCTATTACTTGCAGACAGTGTCCTAATAAGAGAAAAGACAATAGAAACCTTTGCCTTTGAAGATCTGACCAGTTTTGCATTCCTGAGCATCTTGCCTATGATTTAAAGGGTAGAAGGCTTCCACAGGATTTTTTTTGAGCTCTTCATTTCTCCTGCAGTGGAATATCACCAAGGAGTTTTACTGTTTTCTCATTATGAATATGATAATTTTAAGTAAGAAATAACAGAGCAATACAAATTATGGCTGCATTTTTAGGTAAACAAAGAAAATTGCCAAGAGATAATTAAAATCTTATCCTGACCATGACCTCTGTAGCACAGATCCCTTTAACAAACACCTGGGTCAATCCAAATACTTGCCTGAATGCTACAAACTCTAGCATCCATGGATGCACTGACTGACTCTTCACTGCCCCTCAGGAATTGAGCTGTGCAGATCACTTGGAAGCAGGAAGGGCTACTGTGCAAGACATGAAGTTTGCCTCTTGTTGATTCCATTTCTTTTGGCTCTGGACCACATCCAGAGCACTCTGGGTGTGTAACTTTGAGGGTTCATGCCCTAGCAGCTCTCTCCTTCTGGCACAGGCCTGGGTGACTGCTGTTCTGCAAGTGCTGCTCTTTCTGTCTCACTCCCATCTGGCCAACAAGTTACAGAGACTTAGATTGCCAGATTACAACTGTGTGCTCTAAAAGTGTGGTTTTTACATTTAGGTTGCTTGGCCAAACGTGTCTGCCATTCTCCAGTCACAATAACTGTGAAAGGTTGAAAAAAACAGAGAATAAAGGTGATGGTTACACTTGGCTGATGTAAGAGCTTTCCTATTCTCCTGCAATGGTCACTTTTAATGGCAAAAAAGGCAATAAAAGTTTCAGTGACTGGAAAATCACATGTAGAAGTAGACACAAACTACAGGATTCACGCTTGTGTTATATTTCAGTTCCTTACCATACAAATCTGAGAATGTTTAGATCTGTGACTCAGATCATGGTGAAGCAGAGAACCAAAACCTTCAGTTCACAACACAGCAGTCCACGAGAAAATGAAAACCAGGGACTGATCTCTTCTCCTTTGTAGCAGAGACTTAATGAAAATTACAGTGGTTCTGGGCAGGAAGGCATTGTGAAGGCTGAAATCTGTCTCTTCCATTCTGTTCCCACTCACATGGAAGAACAAAACTGCTTCATGACATCAGATCTGACATAACTATGTTGTCATGAGGCAGCGCATCAAAGCAGCAGCTGTAGCTTCAGCCTTGTTTCCCCTCATGCTTGCTTCTGATGTACACTGGGGGGTGGTGGGGATGACTGAATGCAAAAAAATATTAAATGTTAAGAGAAATGTGTGATATTTATTTAGGATATTATAAATTATGGTACCCCAGACTTTTTTTTTTGCCACAGATTCCCTTCACTCAAATATTCACTCAAACATTTTAAAATTAATTGCTTTGTCTTTGTCATCTTTCATATTGCTTCAGAGGAATTCCATAGGGCCTGCCTAGACCCAACATAAAACAAGAAGCTTCATTTCAAACTCTCACTGTAATACCAAGCAAGTCTGACTACTGAAAGTACAGTTGTTAGTGTATATTATAATAAAACCCAACCAAACATGATAGATTCTCTGAGAAAATTTTAATTTGGCCTTGAATGGACATAAGCTCAGAGTACTTAGGACGTTATTCAAAGTTGGCCACCCAAGTAAGAGTGAAATACTGAAAGGATGTGAACCAAAGTCCTTTTTATGCCTTACAACTAATTGTCAAGTAAAGATAGGCTAATACAGAACAGATGCATGCATCTGTTCAAGTGCTAGAAGCAATGGCTTCTATGGCACATTTGAGAGGCTAAATAAGAGAGAAGCTTGATCTCGGTCTCCAAACACATGACTATACATGCCAAAAATCCAAAATGTTGAACAAAATTACTGAGACAAACAATTTAATTGTAAACATCATATTGTGTAAATAGACAAGAGAAAGAGAAGAAATGAAGAAATGTGCAGAGGAGGGAAGGAATCCAAGATGCTCAGAAACATCAAGAAATTTAGCCAATGGCCTAAATTAAATGATAGTTTTGCCTGTTTTACATCTGACATTACAAACCCTTATGTAATATTGAATCATGCTGAAATCTAGTAAAATTGACTTTTGTTCCAAGTAGATAGCTATGGAATACTTAAACATAAACAAATTAGAAATCTGATTTATAAAAGAGTGACTTCTGGTGTCCCACATGGCAGCTTTGAAACGTGTACTTTCCACAGAGAGACCTCATTTCAAGGGGAATAACAGACCAACCTAAACAGATTTAAACCAGTATTAGTTCCAGAAACAGAGACAAGAAATTTTTTGTGCCCTTGAAGAGATCTTTTCCAAGCTAATGCATATAAATATAAATGTTTCATCTTTTTATTTTCTAACAAATTGACTTACCTAACAGACTTTAGAACATAAAAATATTCAGGTAAAGACAAAAAAAAACCCACAAAAAAACTCAAACAAAAAGCAACCCCAAAGCAACAAAAGTCCCCTAGAAATAGAAAATGCATTGCTTGAGGAAAAATAATTGCTGCTTGAACTCAGACTGAGTAACATTAGCTACAAAGGAACCAAGAAGTCACTTCTCTCACTCTGGATAAGAAAAAGTCTCTGTGAAATTGTTTGTATCTCACAGTAGAAAACCAAGTCCTAGAAATTTTGAATCTTGTTTTAACATAAACTTTACTTCAAACACTCATAAAAAATTTCACTGGATTTCATTAGTGTCCTTTGAAAGTATGAGGCCAATATTGGACTAACAGCACACTGTAAAAACAAAATCTGTCTAGGAGTTTGAGAGCTGCAGCAAAGAAAGTGTAATTGAATTTGGATGGCAGTATCACTTCAAAAAGAATTGTTTTTCAATATATATGGTTTACATCAATATTTATTTTAAAGCAAATAAATTTTCTGAAATCCAAATTTAGTTGCAAACCTCTGTCTTTTATTAAGACTGATTTGGGCTATTGCTAATTTAAATGCCAGACAGGAGGACCTTAAAAATTTTAGTGCTTTTATCTGAAAGAATGATTTATATAACTTAAGATAACATTGCAGTGTTTTATATAAATGTTTGATATACACATTACTTTTTCATATCTACTACGCAGAGAGGACTACAAATAGAAAAAACATTTTATTCAAATGAACATTATTCTGTCCGCAAAGGTATCTTCCTACTTGCACAAATGGCAAAGTTGTGGGGAGTCCAGCAGCCCCAAACCAAGAGCCTGTGGTAATATAGACAAAAACACTGAAGAAGCCCAAGGCGGCCAATGGTGAAAGTGTCTCCCTGGGGAAACAAAGGCATGAGTCCTTTCAGGCTGATAAGGAAATGGAAAGCTCATCTGCAACATCCTACCTAACACTTAGAGCAGAGCCTTCCCTAGAGAGCTTTTAAAAACAAACCTGTATAAACAAAAGTCAAAAGAGCTCCCCAAGAGAACGTACGTGTAGTCCTGCACACGTATTCCATATCGTGGCAGGCAACTCTTCTGGCCTTGTTTAAATTACCACAACTATTACAACGTTAAAGTTCTCAGAACGTGGTGCATGTGCTCCTAGAGCACGCACTGCACTGGGGCTGCCTTGTGTTTAGCTGTTCAGCTGTCTAGTTCTTGGAGCAAAATCAAGTCTGGGTAGAAAACAGGCTCTGAGCTATCCAGATAAAGGCAGTTCTGGACATGCAAGGAAGCAATGTATAAGGTACATAAGGAACTGTAATGTCAAACAAGAAGATTCCTAGGTGAAAACTGGCAGCACCTTCCACTATGTCTGTTTTTCTTTTATTTTTAATAGCTTTTGCCTCAGAAGGCTGCCTTTCCCAGGTCTTTCTTGGTGTGCTAAGCTAGGTAACATGATGCTTAAATTCTGAGGCATATGACCCTGAGCCCTTGGCACAGGCATTAGGACAACACTTGAGGAAAGTACAGCACCAAGAGAAGGAGCAGCAGTTTGAATCCTTGGCACTGTTTCTGTTTTTCAGGTAGGGTAAAGGTGTGGTCTCCTGTGGTCCTGCCATCCAGCAGAATTCAGTAGCCCAAAGTCTTCCAGCCTCCTCCTGAGAGCAGCAGGCTAGGTACTGAGCAGCTCTTCCTAATGAATAAGTATTTCCTTTCTATTTCAAACAGAACTCATATCTTTTAACCTGAGTACTTGAAAATTAATTGAATCCCCATCTGTTACAGGGTGATACAGGTTTACAACATTTTTGCATGGTTTTAAAAAATGCCTCCTAAACTGGGCTTGCAGTTTTAAAACTAATATTTGATATATGGGCATATGAAATACACAGCCAAAAGGGATAGAGCAGCTTACATTTATGAGATGACATTTTAGAAATTTTGATGTGCTATTATCATATTACTCTGAAAGAAATCTTGTGCATACTCAAATAGCTTTGTGCAACTGGACCACATGAACAGCCTAAAGTCTACTGTCATGTTTAAAGTTTGTTCATATTCAGAGCTGACCTCGCTGTGAAATTCAAAATCAGAAAGATTTAGAGAGCTTTGAACAGCCCTCATATGAATCACACAAGCCTCTCAAACTCTAACAAGCATTGCTTGTTCAGGAAGCTAAAGTGTTTATTTAAAGCTGCATGTACATACATGAGAAATTCAGACCAAATTAAATACCCTATTTCATATCCTGCTTTGCTAATCAGTTATCTATCTTGGATGAAAATAACTGTTGATTTACTTGTTGAACTTTGCTTAAAACATTCCAGACTGAAGCTAATACCACAAGTAATACAAAATATGAAAGACAAAATAAGCAGACTTGAAAAAAAGAAAAAAGCGCTCAAGACTTTGCATTTGCTTCTCAAAATTAGTCACGCAGAAAGTGGTCTGATTCTCGAACCATGTTTTTCCTACTTCTAGCCAAATCAACAATTTGCATTATTCCTAGTGTTCAGCATGTGAAGCAGAGCACACAGATGTATGCCTGTCAGCTTTTCCAGTGCAACACACAAATATTTTCCTTCCACAGAGCTAGGTCCTTGACTCAGTGTCTTAGCAAGCAGACGTTATTCATTATAACACAACACAGATGTAATTCAGATTTCATTTACATTACTCTCGTTCAATGAGTCAAGCTGCACATTTAGATGAATAGAATTCCATGTCCATATTATGTTTTATGGAAAAGAATGGAAAATTACTGAGGTTTTTTAAGGGTTACAGAGATGGCTTTTGCAGCATGCCTAACCTAACTGCACCTCATTTAAAGACCCTAATAATGCTGTTTATATGTATTTCTAAAATTACTGTGATATATTGATCACAATGTTTGAGATAAATTGTGTTACCCCACACAGCCTTTGCTATCATTGAGCAAACAACAAGGTTATTTCCTTTCCCTTGCCTCAAGACCATGAAATAATCTGGGTAGGAAAATATTTTGGTTTTGCTTCTTTTGCCAAAGGCTCATAATAATGATGGATAAAATAAAAACGAGGAGAATTAGTAGTGAAATTATAAAGTATAAAAGCTAAATCAATCTTTGTTAGGTAAAATTCTTTATATCCAGCAGAAGACTACGTTTACTAATGTTTGCTTGTAATTTCTACAGCATATACACTATACTATCATGTAGTGGGTTTAAGGTATTTCCAGCCATGGCTTTGAGTAAAACTGGAACTTCAGCTCTATCAAATTCAAAGTAAACAGCACCCCTACACTCTGCTATTCTTTGGGTTTGATTCAATCTGCCTTTAATCAAGGTCTCCTTGAACTAAAAGACTTTAAGTAAAGCTGGAAAATCTGAATTAATCCATGAGGATTTGTGCCTAACATGACATCAGTATGTAACATAAAATAATTCACTTTCAGTGAATTTTATACCATTTCTGTGATTCCACTTGCAAGCATGAGGATCAACATTCCTATAATGAAAGATATAAAAGGAACAGAGTTTGAAAATGACACTCCAAAACAGTTCTGAGAAGACAGACTACAGAACCCAGCATCAACATTAAGATGTGCACAGCTGGGAGCAATGTGAGGCACAGCTGTTCCAGACGGCACAGAAAGACTCATCACTCCTTTAGACATTAGCTAAAGCTCCCTGAGCCTCGAGGCTCAAGGTACTGCACATCATCTGTAAAACAGCAACCACCACAGATGGTTAAGGCTCTCTGAGAGTCTTTGTGGTATGAAAGGCTCTTACTACTTCCAGCACAGAATTTGGAGGCAGCTTCAGCTGTGCTACATCTCCCAAAAGCAGCTGCTTGCTCTCCACCTCCTGCCTGCACTGAAGGTGACAGATCTGATTCTAAGCTGCCCCCAAAGCCTATTCCCACCCTCCAGCACATCAGGGCTCCCACAGTGCACAGAGCTCCCTGTGAGGTAGGTACAGTACCATGGGAAACTTCCCTGTGATTTAAGACAAACTGCAATTTACATTCTATCTCATGCAATACAGATTTGTGGAATTTCGGGTGGGGATGGAGGTGCAGAACAGTTCCATAAACACCATAGAACTAAATTTTACCGGTCTGAAGCACAACATATGGATTTTTTTCTGGGTGAGTGCAAGGCAGTGTCAAGTGTTCTCCAGTACTCCAGGCATCTCTCAGACTTAGTAACTATAGTGTGGCTGCTATACTCAGGCCATAGGAAATGCAACTATGTATCAAAGTGACTTCATTTAAACCTTAGGGAATGACTGAAAAATCTCCTTATGCCAAGGACAATAATTGAAAGCTAAAAAATTTGAGTGGTTGTTCAAAATTGTTCTGAAGAGTAAAAACCTGCTGCAGGTTATCACCTTCAACCACAAACAAATGTGAACAATGTGTACAACGTTCCAGATGTTCCCCTGCAGATGTTCCAGGTGAAGGAAAGACAGGATTTAACCAAGTGTTCTCTACACCTGGAGGCTGAAGATGTTATGAATCATCTCAAGCACAGCATGTGCCACAAATGGGAAGGATCAGTATTGTTCCCAGGAGGGATTTAGGTGGCTCATCCAATCAGCAGGGAAGTGGAAAGTGTGTAAGAAAATGGAAAGCCACCCTATTTAAGAGAGATAGTAACTCAGATGTGGGGAAGCACCTGAGTTAAAAATCCGTATTTCACCATAACTATAGGCCAGTGAACAGTATATGAAACATCCTACTGAAAGCCAGCTCATAAATGTAAGTGAATGGATGAAATAACCAAACCCACAACTAAAATGCCACAAGGTTCACAATAAAATAGGCCAACCAGTGAATTTATTACTACTATTAAAAAAAATCTTTAAAAAGATGTTATACCACTTTTCATCTAGAGTCACTCTATCCTACCTTCTCTACCTATTTTAACAGAGTTAAAAGTTCTGGTTATCTAAACAGAGATAGTCGTCCATGAGATACTAAAACTGACTGCATGAAGTCCTTACATTTTGTCTTAAGTAAACTAAAGGAAACTAACTCTTCAAGATGTAGGATTTTTAGATTAAATTTCCATATTTGAATTATGCTCAAGACCACAGCTATGCAAGCTGCAGACAGTGTAATCTGGGTAATTTGGTCACATATATCTAGTTCAATGTATGAAAAACAAATCCTGCACAGCAAAACCCTGTGCTAATACCCCTCAGGAGCTCAAATAGACTATCAATCCCATCTCCACTTGTAACTCAGAATTCATTTAAATACTCAGAAACTGAGAAGTTAACAAGGAAGGTCCATAACTGGTAAGACCTGGATAAATTAGCCCTGAGTCTTTGCACAAAATCTTTGAAATCATTAGAAAAGAAAACTTAAGAGTTACATTTTCACAGACTAAGGTGTAACTTCTCAACACTCAAGGTTGTTGGAAAGATTTGATGAAACGTTATTCTTTCAGTCTTCCCTGGCAGATACTTTATAATGTAAGCCTATAATCCAGCCTCATGGATTGGCAAGCAAATGTTAAGCATGCACCTTTTGAGGTTTAACCTACAAGGCCTAGTAGAAAGAATTTTTTCTTCCTTCAGAACCGTTTATCTTTTGTCAGACATCTTCTGCAAACATGAAAAAGTGATGGCAGAAGTTCCAAACCTAGACTGTGTTTACTTCTCCTTCTGCAAATAGTGAGTCTATAGATTTGTCATAAACTGTAGGGGGTCCTCTGTCACTCCAGAAATCTGCATGTCCTGGAAATCTCTTTGGATATTTTTGAATATAAAAATTAACCAAGCTTAAGATTTCTGAATTTTTACTTACTGAACTGATGTGGGTTAAATGGTAGCCATCTGCCTTTTTGTGGGAGATTGTCTTTTCATTCCACTCATGAAGATGCATTGCCCTCCTGTTGTACTCTTGTAGAAACTATATTTGGCCAGTGGGTCACAGCTAAACACTATATTCAAGATACAAAAAAAAAAAAACAACCAAGGGAAAATTAGCCTTCCATCATACATTAAGACTTCTGTATCAGATCAGAATTCCAACTATTCCGACTTCCATCTCCCATACTTGCTGGTGTCACTTGCTTCCAAGAAAAGCATAAAGAATTCTTGCAGAGCAGCTACAGAATAACAAACCATCAAATTAATCTCTCCTCCTGATTTGACATTGCCAAAGCTTTGTTTGTATACAACTGTATATAATTCCTTCCAAACCTTGTTTCTTGTTGTGCTGTATTGTAAATGTTTTGATAGCTCTACTTTACTTCCAAGACTATCAATTAAAGTCTGTGAAAAGCTTGTCATCCCCCAGTATGCTTTTTCCTGAAATTTTAAGAAGAATATTTTGGGAAGTAAATAAAAAATATAAATTCAGCATATTGAAAACTGTCTATGACAAAATGTCACTAGTAGCCCTTCCTGCACGCCGTGCATAAATAGCTGAACAGAATGGAAGTGGGTACTCAACTTCCATTTTGAGCACTGCATATTACTTTTAGTAGTGCTAATTTAGCAGAGTAATTAATTCACCAAGAGCCCACATTCAGTAATTCATATACAATGAGTCTTTACGTGTGTTTCTAGAATGCTTAGAGCATTAACAGTTTAACAGTAAAAAGGGGAAAAATAAGAAAATTTTATTTTTTGTGAATATATCAGATGATTCTCTGTTATAACATAACATTAAACTACCTACTAAAAGTCTCAGGTATCCTTTCAACTGCTTCTCTTCTATTGCAACAAGCAGAGCAAACATGTTGGTTTTAACTCCACTATAGTTATCCACCTCAGTTGTATTTCAGTGGGCACTCTAAAGAGAGATCCCTCCTGCCACTTACATGAAAGATGTTGGGCTCTATGATGTAATTTTAAACCTAGTTATATATAAAAATTCTTGTTTTCTCAGTTGCAATACTCTTTTACATTGAATTTGTGGAGAACAGTGAGTAAATTTGGTATACAGTCATGGCAAACACGATAAAATTTGATGAAAGAAAATTCAATTCTTTCAAATTCCCCTGCACTAAATACAGAATTAATTTATGTACCAAATGAAGGGATGAAAAAAAATTAATTAGTTGCAAAGTACAGTAGTGTATATCTATATTTCCATGTAAAAGTGAAGCACACACTGACTCAGCTAATGTGCTTTTTGGAGTATCATCCGAAAGAATTAATTAAAGCTATCAGAATCACACCCCCACATCTTTCAAACAGACTCCTTACCTAAAAGTTTTGCCATTAATTTTGTCAAAGAAACCTTTGGGCCAAGGATTCACACAGCAGACAGATAATTTGATACGTGAGAGAAAGGAAAGGGTGTAACATTCCCAGCAGAATATCCTCTCCCAGAACCGCAGACCTCAAAGGGAAAGGACCTTGAACTCCTGATAATCATCTTGGGCCTGATCTGAATGAGCCTCACCACTTAAAGTTGTTAGAAGTTATAAAAACATAAGACAGACATTAAAGAGAAATTGTACACTAAGAACTTGACATTTTTGTAGACTGTATTGCAAACCTTTACTATTTTAAGATAAAAACTAATTAAATTTTGGATGGGTTTTCCTGCATTCAGAAAGAAATCTGAATCATCTGAAGTAGTTAGAGACAGGAATGGAGTGAAGAGGGTGACTCACTGCAGTGGCATAATGGTTAGCAACTGTCATTTTGGAGCTCTGAAGATCCTAGTGATAGGAATCTGAGTGCTACCTGGTTTTTCTTTCAACATAAACAGACAGGATACAGCACAACGTTGGATTTACTCTTGCAAAATCACGGTTTCTCTCTTTAGAAACTTTTTTTCCATTGGATGGCAGTTTTCTTTCTGTTCACATGCTTTGGCTTTTCTTTTCTTAGATTGGTTCATTGAATTTTTAAATTTTTTTTTCCATCAAATTCCACTTTTTTTTCCTCATTAATACTACAATGCTTTAAACAATCTCCTGATCTTCTAACCTGGTCTCTACTTATTTTAATTTATTTTTTTTTTGCCATGCTCCTTAGGCTAAAATGAAGTTTTAAGGTAAGGGTTTAGAAAAGCAAGGAATATACAAAAGAACTCACAAGAAACAAAGAGTCCCACTTTAATCATGGTATCCACAGAAACCAAGAGTATGCAACAGTAGAGACTAGAGAGGAGTAAGTTCCATTCCTTTTTCTCCTCTAGTGATTCCTAGAGGTCCTACATTTCAGATGTCCCTTCTCCTATTTTTAAAGTTTAACATTCACATCCTCTTCTCAATCTCTCAAAACACTCTTCTTTCATAGAAAGCTACTGTGCACTCCTCATTTCAGAGTAAAACCTCTCCTTTCCACAAGTGTGAACAGTACTTAGGTGGCCTGCCAGAAAAGTTCTAAGTGAAGTAGATTTGCATCCACTAGCAAAAAGGAAAAAACACTCAAAATAGCTTGGTGATTGCTTTCTTTTTTCTTTAGTGGACTTGTTCTCCTTCAAGTCCAAAGAATATCTATTTATCTACATAATTCACTGTAAGTTGTGATTGCTGCCACAGTAGATCATGAGAACTTTCATCTCTAAAAGGAAAGCAGATGAATTCTGAACAGTTTCTGCTTTGCCATGTGACACAGAAATTGTTTTCCCCAAGAATTCTAAGATATTATTTTTATGAATAAACAAAAAAATCCACTTTTAAATTTTTTTTAATTCATTGTATTAAGCATTCCTAGTATCTAAGTTTGCCTAACAAAAAAAACCTGGGGTCCCTGATAGGATTTTTGAAACAAATTTTATCCAATAGTCACATAAAATGACTGAAAGTTAAACACGAGGGTGGAATCAATCCCTCACACTGGCCAATGGGTCAGTTCCATTTACCTTAGGGGAGTAGGATATACTCTAAAAATTGGCTTTTAAGGAAAAAAATAATTTAGCATGGATAGAAGCAATAACTTCCTCTTCTAAAATGACAGATATTCTCCTTTACATGTGAATGCTTCTTGGTGAAAATGTTTAAATACATTTCTATGAATAAATTATGACCTCACTGAAGCAGTAGATTAGATGTAAAAGAAAGAAAAACTGAGTCCCTATGGACAGATAAATGTTTATATTGCAGAAAAGCTGCATGTCTGGTACAGTAGTATTTCCTTATCAAGTTGAGGTATTGCTAAATTGATGCTTCATTTTGTGATACTTTTATCTCCTCCCATCTCTTCTTCT
Source organism: Sterrhoptilus dennistouni (assembly GCA_013397095.1). NCBI lineage: Eukaryota > Metazoa > Chordata > Aves > Passeriformes > Zosteropidae > Sterrhoptilus > Sterrhoptilus dennistouni. The sequence continues at coordinate 866,358 of VWZU01017685.1, read as the reverse complement.
GTTTGGCTTTTTCTTTTAGAAACTGTAAGTACATTTCCCATTAAAAGATCATGCTAAGTCATCCACAACTGACAGGACTTAACCATAACTATTCTGTATAGCTACACTCTCAAAATAATTCAAAATATTTCTAATGTTACATTTTAAAAATAGTGCCATTGCTCATAGCATTAATGTTTTACAGAAGAACCTTTCAAGTGAAGTAGATTTTTACAATTAAAATGAATTAATAGGAACAATTACGCCCTCTAAACTCATTTGTGGAACAGCCCCTAGTGGAAAGCAAGAATTAGAATGCATGACTGTATTAAACAAGAATTCCCATTTAGCCTTGTTTTGCTCCGCCTATCTTAGGACTTATCTATTTTTATAGCTGTTTAAAAATAAATACCACTTGTTTACTATAATAGAGAAAAATAGAGCAACCCAAAATAAAACAAAGATAATGAAAAAGAAGGCTGGATAGTTTATAGTCAAAAGGGTAACTCTGGCATGCCAACATCTGTAGAGTTGGGTTTGCTTTTCCAAATTCCAACTGGCTGTGCTGGAGAAGCATATCAACATAGCATCTTACAGAGGATTACTCAGAGCCATGGAAATCACACCAGGTAGGACAGAACCAACCAATCATCCATTAGATATTTGCACTCTGGATATCCCATGTATATCATATTATCTACTTATATATCAACTTATAGTTGCTTCTTGTACTTGTAGAGATTTATGTATTTCAGTCTGTCCATTAGACAGCTGGGATTTAATTTTTTCTTTTCTTTCACTTAATTTCTAAGCATCACTGGCTGCATTCTTATAAGCTTTTGTGATTGAGAGACCAGGATTGGTCTCTGGTTTTGCCAAAGTACACAGGTTTCTTTTTTCACACATGCATTTGCCTTTTGGCTCTCTCTTTCCATTCAAGGCTGTTACAGACCACTTAGACTCTTAAATGTTATATTGTAGCTTCCTGATGAAAAATGAAAAATACAGTAATACTCCGTGATTATTACTGTAATATTATACTGGTTATGCATTTTTTTTTTGGTAGCAATTTGCAACTGTGAGTAAGACAAGATTTCTACACGTCCAAATGTCTGCAGAAAATAAGAGGACTATTGAGGGGAGGAAGGCCTAAATTCCAAAGACAAGTACCAGACAAATAAAATGGGAAAAGAGGTTGTAAACATCTCATTTTCCCTTGGTTCATGCCTGCACAGCACTTATGTATAATGCTAATATGAACCACGTTAAAGCATATGTGTTTGTAAGACCAGCACTTTGGAAAAACGCAACATTCCTAATAGTCTGTTATCTGAAATGAGCTCACCACAAAAATACTTCAGCTGCTTTTAGCTTAGGGAGGAATGGCCCGAGCATGGCTTTGATAAGATAGTTCTGAAAAGATGACTGATCATCATCAACACCAATCTTTATTCCTAGTTGGATTTAGTGAGTTGCTACCTGCTTCCAGCCCTTCCTCGGTTCAAGAACTCTTTTTTCACTTAAGGTCTGGGACTTCCCACAGATATCACAGATCCATTACATTTGCATTATTTTTCCTTTCTTGCATGGCAAATAAATGGAAATTTGGACTCATTTTTACACAATACCTCCCCCAGCCATCATTTATGAATCTTTTTCAGAAGACCTGTGTATGACTATTTTAAAATCATTATTTTCTTCTAAACTCCCATTAGATTTTCCCTCTGATCACTGTACCATAATTTTCATTTTTGTCAAAGTTATGCCAATTTGATCATCCTTTAGAAAATTCATGTTGCTGTAACTTCTTTCACCCTTTTTTTATAAACTTAGATAGTGATAAATTTTGAAAACCTAACCCATTCCACCACTTTTGTATCCTGTCATTTGATAAACTTGCATAAGGAGTTGCTACAGATCGTATTTACCAATGTTCCCATTTAGTCTACAGATTGCCATTCTAGTATTATTTACTTATTTTAAATCTGCTTTCCCTTCCCTCTGTGTCTCCTCTCAGCACCGTGTGTATTCTACACTTGCAGAAAGGTTGTGAGGGCTGCTAAAGTCTAAAGGAGAAGGCAATGACATTACCCTTCTGGATTTACGGTTCTTTGGGAAAGTTGAGAATTTCTGTTTATTGTAATCACAGCTGATTAATTCTGATACAGGATCAAAGAGCTACACGGAGTGGCAAAGGCACATAGAGAAGACATGAATCTGCAGGCACCTGTATCCATCTGATTGGCTGTCCTGATCACGGTTGCATGGTCCTGCTCCTGCTGCCTCTCAACTCTCTAGACCCTTGCTGACAAGGTGTGAGTCTTTCTTCACTTTGTTCAACGTGCAACCAGCTTGTGAGAAATCTCAGAGGAGAGATTTCTTGGAAATCGGGATGAGAGTAGAAGCACAGCAGCCAAGAGTCAGACTGACCTAGCTTTGAAACCCTTGCATTTTACATGTGAAGAGGCTGTGTGAGGTCAGCCCTGTGCTGTCTGTCAGCTGGAATTGAAGAACCATCAATCCACAAAGTGAACAGTTCTCGTGGGTGCTCCATATCTAGCTCTGTATAAAACCAAAATGACTCTGTTTAAGTCACTCATAGTTTTTTTTTATTTCAGAACATACTATGTTCTGCATCCCATAAGTAGTGCTCCTACCATTTATAATGTGTTGCGACAGAACTCTGCAGAAAGAATTTTAAGCAAGAGAAGATTTTGCTGCTTGTGGTATTTTGCAATCTCCACTAACTTTAATGACATTGTGTTGTTTCCTAACAGCATTTGAGGTATGTAAAGAATGCATTTCTGCATCTTATGCTTCCTATTTTATTACAAGCAGCCAGTGGATGCAAAAGGCACTCTCTCTTGACCAGGGAATTAATTGTTATTGATGAACTACTGAAGAAAGCCAAATTCAGGCCTGGATTATTCTCAGAAGTACTTGAACCAGCTTTTTTTTTTTTTTTTTTCATTCCTTATATATCTCAAATGACAAAGCTTCCATCACTTTCTGATGATTATTCCACCATCACTAAAAGAACTCAAACCAGTGCTCTGAAAGGCTACAAAAATCAGAAGTTTTTTATTTCATCCTGAGATAAATAATTGATTATGAATGCTCACAGCACTTCCATAGCACCCATGTTATCCTTTGAGCCACCACAAAAGAATTTTCAAATTTTGGGGTTTGGCTGACCTTGTGAAGTTTAAAAGTTGATCCCGTTTCTCCTCTCGTCATCCTTTTGACCAAATGCACTCCAAGAAGCATAGTAATGGTGTGATAATGCCAAGGATGCAATCAAGAAAGTATAGTAGAATTTTTCCAAACAAGCACAAACCAAACTAATCTGGAAATTAAGTTAGTTTAAATTAAAGAATTTTTTCTTCCATGCAGCTGTGTGACAGAGGGTCACATTTTTGTAAAAAAAACTCTTTGTGCATAAATCCCAGCTTTGTCAAGCATCTCCAATCTACAAATATCAACACCATAAATATGCAAAATTATCTCAGTGAACATCAAACATGTATATTTCATTTTCTTAACGGTTTTTCAAATTCTTTCTCCATCCAGATCTTCTCATGGAACAAGCAAGGTTTTTAAAAACAAAAAACTCTTTTGCATCTAAGATTTTCTCTTTTATAAAGTTAAAACAAAACAACAAAAAACTCCCCATGTCCTCAGCTGAAGTCAGGTCTAAAGGCCAGTTCAAAACACATTTCCCTCCATGGTGCTTCTCACACTGATGCTTTAGCTGTCTGGAGCTATTTTCTCTTGTTTCAGAGAAACGGGATTTCACATTATGTCTGTGTGGTATTTGCTTTGCATTTTGAAGAGAGGCCTGACTAAAGCCAAAGAGAATTCCATCAGAACTGTTCCTGCAATGCACAGCATTACTGTGCTGCCCTTTGCCAAACTGAAGCCAGCCATGCTGACCAGTGGAGAACAATTGCAGGCTGACGTCTGCTCTAGGGAAGTGACAGCACTCCTCTCACCTGTGCCAGAACAAAATGTAGGAGTGAGCAAGGGGCTCGCTGCAAATCCTCATCCAGGGTCACAGCTCTGCCTGCTTTCCTTGCAGAGCTGCAGAGGGGACAGCTCCCACAGGGAGTGTGGTGAGGAAAAAAGTGGTGGTCAAAGGTTAGTGCCTGAAACTCTTCACAATATGATGTGAATTTACAGAAGTTTTATGGAGCTTCCTTGGCAAAGGTAAGGCAGCTGTGCTGGCATTCACTCTTTCTGCTAGTTAGGGCTTATTTTGATTTTTCTTATGATCTATAAGAGTGACTTACAATATCAGTTTTCAGCTTCCAGTCAAAGTAGGATAATTCAAAGAGCAGGTGACAGCAGTTTTACTTTATACTGGTCCACACCTAATCATTTTGTCATAGCAATCAACAGGAAATATTTCAGCCAAGAACTTCAGGCCCAAACCTGTTGGCTTAAGCTACTTCAAAGGTGATTTACACTTGTTTTTTGACAATGGCTTCTGCAAAAAATTATGCTTCCTAACATGATTGTTCTTTGAAAATACATTCCAGCCTGCATCATGTTTGCACTGAGTTTCAATGGATTGATTAATAGGTGGCGAGTGATGCCTGGCCACAGCAGCCAATGGCTGTGCAGAGCTGCGAGTTAAACTTGAAGGGTCTTGTTAAACAGAATCTTAATCATTAGCCAACTCTCTCAGAAGCTTTAATTTACATAAATTAGAATTATCCATGTAGCACTGCACAGTTTCTTGAACACTCTTTATATCAAGGATATTTTCCTGATGACAGAAGTGGAAAGCACAATGCATTTATGATGCTGAGGCAGAAGTACAGGTACTGCCCTGAACGCGGGCTCACAAACACATACACACACCTCAGACCATACTGGCAACATCATCTTGATCACATTTGCACCAGATGTGTCACCACACAGTTCCACTTTTGGAAGTTTTTACAGTTCTAGCTACCTGAGCAGAAATCATCCAAGACCAAACTCTCTCTCACACACTAGTATGTGAGAAGTATGGAAGCATAAATAAGGAACAATCTTGGAAAAAACACTTCTTTCACTTCTGAAAACAAAGCAAAGGAGAGGAATAATGCTTATTCTTTGAAAGCCTTTCATGTCACCAAACTAAGGAACAAAGTTTGGAAATTTGACAGGACATGGACTAAGATATTTCACATTTCTTGTGAAAACCCACCAAGGTTTGCTGAACACAGAGACATTTCAAACACTAACCCTCCACATACTTATTAGGATTTGCTTCATTGTCATTACTCCAGAGACTCCATCTGTCCTGGAATCTGGCCAAGAATTCAATAGGGATGCTCTGCAACCAGGGAGCTGTGGGTTGCACTGGTCTCTGCAAAGTCATGGCACTGAAATTAAATTCTTTCACTCCCATATTTTCATATTATTCATATTAGTCATTGAATTGCTATTCCAAATAATTTGTTATAATCCTTATTAAAGCGTTATCAACACCTCTGCAAGCAACATGGTGCTCAGCATGGCCTGATTGATCTTAATCTGTAAAACGTCTAAATGAGGAGGGTTCCCATGTGCTTGAAAATCCCTGTTGCACCATGAACTACTGAAAACATAAGCGTGGGCCTTGATAGTTCTGTGCTGTCTTCTTCAGGAAAGCATGGGAAGATTTATAGAGACCATCTGGACCTAGTTTTGCTCTAATCAAGCAGCAAAGGCTTGTGGTTTTTTTTTTTTTCTTTCTTTCTTTCCAGTTCTCTCTGAGTGACTCATCCACGAATGTTGTTTAGCCACAGCTTTTTGTCTTTGCCAGAATGTGTTTCCATTGAGCAGTGGATGAATGAGGGGGGAGTGGGATGGAAGAAGAGCTTAATTTCATCTCCAGCAACAAACCTCACTGTTTTAATGATAGTTATGTCAAAACACCTTCATTTAGCTCTTCTAAATAATATTTGCCCAGGTTTCAAAAGCCGTGGAGATTATTCAAGAAATACAGAAATGGGTCAAGAAATAATTAGGTCAAGCAAAGTTACTTAAATAAAATGGATTTCACTTTACTAAAGAGAATTTTTTTTGGGAGAATTCATTACGAATAATGAATGGATACATTTTGAAATTCCAATGCCTTGATGAGGTCATACTTGACGAGAGTCACAGGAAGAAAGCTTTGGATGAGAATGCACAAGAAAGGAAGGAGAATTAAAAAATTAAATAAAAAGTGAGTTAGAGTGAGTTAAATTAAATAAAAAGTTAAAGTTAGAAGACATTTGCTCAATAGAAATTACTAAATACTGTATTAATGGAAAAAGTTTCCCATCCTCACACACAGGAAGTCAAAATGGCTCTTCATCTATGGATGATCAGATGTCAGTCTCCTCAAAGCTGAAGCATCTCCATAGTTAATAAAATATCTTTTGCAAAAATAACAGTCAAGAGGAAGAAGATGGAAAAAAAATTAAGGCAATTTATGCTGTACCTCATGTAGGACCTACATAAAAGGCTAGAAACATACTCTAACATACTCTAAATGGTTACCAAAAATTATAAATAATAATTACTGATGTTATAAATAACAGTTACCATGCAGAGCATTGCAAGGGAAGGAAAGGTTGAAGAGCTTAAGAATTTTCTTAGTGAGAGATGAAGAAATCACTCATTCTTACAATATATCCGTTTAGTTTGTTCTGAAAATGGGGCCATTCATGTGCAGAGACAGGATGTGGCATCCTCGGCAGAGGTTTCTTCAGGGTAAATCCCTCAGCTGCCTTCCCAGTAAGCAGTGAGAGTCACAGATAGGTATGGATGCAATGTCTGACTATGTTGATAGAGCAGCAAACTACACAGGAAGCACTGTGTGTAATTCCACACAGCTGAACAGTTGATCTAAAACTTGTATTATTTGTATTTAAAAAAAAAAAATTAATAAAAACCCCATGGAACATAACACAAGATTTTTCTTGTCAAGCTTGACAGCTAACACAAGTGAATGCTACCCGGTCAAGATATTCCAAACTACCTGATGGTTTCAGTTGCCAAAGCTGACATGAATGAAAGACATAATTTACAGGAGCTGCTTCTTACCAAACTCCTTAAGATCAAATTGCATAAGACATGAACTTAAATTTCCTTTTTTCCTGTATTTTCACACATGCACACAACACACCACAAAAAACCCAACCAACTAACCAAAAAATAACAACCAAAAAACCCAACAAAAACATGTCTGAATGCTTTGCAGCAGCCATGGAGATATTTTGGACAAAACTGGAACTAAGTCAGCCGTTTAATTTAGAAGTTTGAAAATTAACGCCTTTCTGAATAATTCCCACTACTATTACCACACCATTTACATTGTAATATAAAACATGATGTGTTATGAGAGAAAAATCACTCTGCAGGGTAAAGTAGAATTCTTTTAAGCCAGATATCCCTGTAGTTGGCTCTTTTGTGCTTCTAAAGGGAGTTTCCAACTAACAGATGGCAACAATTTAATAACAGGCATGTGACTGGGCAGATGAAAGGAACTGTATCTGCAGTCGACAAAGGATTCTATGAAACTACAACTTGTGTGCCTGGGAAGAGCTCTGCTCTGCACCACCCATGCTTACCTGGCTGTCCCTGCTGCCAATCACCTTGTGTCAACACCAGGAGCTCATTTAGCTTGGCACATACTGGGGACACATATTGGAAACTCTGGAGAGCTGAGTGCTCCTTTTGGCAAACTTTATGCTACCACTACCACTGAACTGAGAAACACACTGTTTAAATTATGTACACACATAGAAAAAATGGTGGGACTGAACTGATCACTCTGCTGGGAGCAGGTCTGAGACCACAGTTTTGGAGACAAGAGCTTTACTGGTGACCAAACCTCTGAGAACTGCAAAGTGTCTGCACAGTAAAGTGCTATCTTGGAGAAGTGTTGCATTTTTTGAGATAATAAGGTCTCTTTAAATTAATTAGGACCAATCCCACTGACGCTAGAAGGGTCAAACCCCTCTCTTGCTGTAGCAGCTGTTCCTAGGAATGACTTGTTATTCTGTATCAGCTGCATGATGACTCTGCCTGGGTCACAGCACACGTTTTTTTAATCCAAGAGCTCTGGCCTAGAACGCTGCAGCTGGCTTTGAGAACACTTCATCTTCTACCACAATCACAGAGAAGGAAGATTGTCCTCACTTTGGCTGATGACTGTAAAATACTGGTTCCAGATAACTTCCTTTGCTTGGATAAAAAATTGTGCTTTGCTTTTACAAAATTTGTTTAGAGATGTACAAAATTTGTCAGGAAAAAACCTGTAATGTGCAATGTCCTGCACTCTATTTGTACACAGCATCAAATTGAGGCCTCCCTCATTTTGGGACACGTATATCCTGCAGGCATGGACAGGCTGCATGAGTATCCATTGGTACACAGAATTCACCTCAGGCGTTGTCAGGAGATAAAACTTCAGCTACTACCATGGAGAAAAAGCACAAATAGACAGTATTGCTCAGCCACTTTGGTGGCCAAATGCACAGAGGTGATTGAATTGTTCTAGTTTCTCCCTGTTTCCATAATTCGTCTTTTCTACTTCTGACATCTCCCTCCATATTTTTCTGGAGAGCTTTTTTTCTTTTCAGTTATTATAGATACCATTGTTCTGCAGAAAAATTATGATTAGATTTTTCATTCTTACAGAATCATATATTTTAGTATAATTTTAGATGACCCATATTTACATAGCCTTTTTAAAATTGTACGAGTAATATGCAAACGTTTTTTTTAAAAAATTGTTTCCTGCCTTTGGCTGCTTTGTAAGGAATATTTGTCAGTACTTTTGACATGAAGTGTTACAGTGAGACAACATTTTCCTTTTAGAAAATGCTATTTTCAGACCAGTTTTGATCATATTCTACAGATGAGGTTTATATAACTACATTATTCATTTTGGAGGGAGGTAAACAAGAAAGTTGAAGCTCACTTTGTCTACCCATGCCAGATATAGTAGTAAAATATTTTATATGTCCATACAAGTAACATGTTTTTCACAGAATGGCTCCTCAAAGAAGGAGAATCAGCTTTGGCCTTTGAGCAAGAATTACATTAAGGGGTTTCAGAGATTTTACTTTTCACTGATTGACTCATCAGAAAACCACCACTCCATCTGACTGACCAGCCAGTATAAAGGAAGATTTTTTTTTTTTAAAAAATCTAACATAACCTTTTCCATAAAACAGTACTAAATAATTTAAGTCCAAATAAATAATGATACTTTAGGTGCCTCTCTCTATGTGGTCCTGATGAGAACCACTGCAAAGTCTCTTGCATCTGAAACACAAAATCCAACTGCTTTCATTGCTGCTGCTGACTCACCATGGAATGGCTCCCAAGAGGAACAACTGTTGCACAGGGAATCAGGAGTGGGCAAGACAATCAGGAAAGATCACGGTCAGGATGTGATTCCTGTACTCCGTGTACTCTCACATTAAAAGGAAGACAATGTTTTACTAGCTGCAAGCACCTTGCCAGATCCTTTGTAACATTTTGTGGCATTACTTAGGAGCTGCTTGACTACAAAGCCTGTGCTGTATCCCACAGGCATAAATCCTAAGGCCTCAGGCAAGTATTTGCTGGTTTTGGCAAATTTGTAGTGGTTTGAAACAAGAGGTTCACAAAACAGTCTTCTGAGATTCAGAACATGTTTAAAAATGCAACCAGCTGATTAATTGGAGAGTGTCCTCCCTGCACAGGCTGTTCTTCTGGATGAAAGTCAGCCACTGGCCCAAATCCCACCCAAGGCACGTCCTGCAAGGGTGCTCCATCCTCCCACTGTGTTCTCAGGCATCACTCGACCACCATCACTTGGTGTCTGCACAAAACAGTCAGAAAAGCTGCAGATGCATCAGTCTTCGATGACCTCTCCAGCATACAAGAATATTGGAGAAAAAAAAGTTAAATTCTCCTGTTTTTAAACATATTTGTAATGGTTATCAACACGTACTTAAATGTGTTCATCGTGGTCAACTGTAAGAAATCACACATAAGAAATCTCTTTTGTCAATTATTTATGCTTATTATTCCCACAGTGATGAAATTCCGCAGACCTTCAATTATTGGGCTAGATCCAATTTAGGCAAATCATAACCAGCACATTGTTATCACCAGAGATGGACACAATGACTTCTTCATGTTGTTACTCCATGCAGGAGGTGGAGCATCAGGTTCATTCTGACGAATTTAAATACCTTCTCCTGTGGTCCACTGCCCAGCCCAGTGAAGAAACAGACATAAAATCTATTTGTGCATTTTATGCAGGGATGGAGATTTTGTGGCTTAGGAGGAACAGAGAATTTTTGGGGTAAAGTGGCTTTATACTTAAATTTATATTTAATCCCTCAAAATTTTCAAAATTCAGAAAAAACTACCCCTTATTTCCAAAACTGGATGTTTGAAAATAGGAATAAAAATTATTTACATCTTCATTTAGAAAGGAAATTCACAAATACAGACATTTTCCTCTTTAACTTTGTCCATATTTAGGACTCCAGGTCATTAGACTAGTTAGGATCACATTGCTGTGGCTTGAAAATGTACAGGTACAGGTCTTAGAAGAGAAAGAGGGGGGTGATGACATAGGAGACTGGATAGTACTATACCATATTCTGAGACCTTTAAAGAAATAAAATTTTAAGTGCTGAACCCTACAAGAGTAAAAGCTGCTGCTGGCACAGAACACAAGAGGTGAAATAGCAATACCATCCTGAAGAACTCACAGCACGGATTCGTATAACTGAGGATTCCAATGGAAGTGAACAATACCAGTTTGGAAAAAAATACTGCAATGTCAATTCTGCACAAACCTGAGACACAGAAACAACTCAGATCTCCCCAAATATTTAATTTTTTCCCCCCAGTAACTGCACAATTAGAAGGTTTTTTCAAGATCTTTTGGAAAACTGTGTTCATAAAAAAAATACATTAAAAATACAGTGCAGTTACCATGTTGCAGACAACCCATTACATCAAAAGGGAAAGACTGAAGCAAGAAGCTGCACTCCCTAAAGAGTTACTGGAAAACACACAAGCCAGCCATATGCCCATTTGGGATGTGAAAGGGTTTGCAGTGCTTTGACTGCCAGAAAGGGAGTATCTGACAGAACGAATGAGGTGTTCTCTAGCAAGGACAACCACAGTTAATCACTAGAATATTTTCCTGACTATGAAATAATAATGTGGTTTTAAAATATCCAGCTGATAATGTTAATAACAGCTTTCTATTTGGAATATGAATGTATTTTCATGGGAACAAGCAGAATAATTCTGCAGAGATCTTTAATTTTATAGTGCACATATATATTTATATATAGCAGCTTCACAAAAAATGCATCAACATTACTTTAAATTGTCCAGAAAAATGAACCATATTTAAGATCTGTAAGCTCACAAGAAGGTTTTAAAAGCTATCTTGACTGGGCAAAGGTCTTTCTGCATCATGGTTTGAGCAAACAGAATGTGCTGCCTTCAGACACAGAAGGCATAAGCTGCTAATAGCAATTTAGCCTTTTACACACTCAATACCATCCCAGTTATATCTTGATATTCCTCTTATTTGCATCCTTGCTATTGCCTTCTGTTCCTTTCCTTTTCCATCTCCAAAGTCTGACCTGGCCCTAATGGTTTTAGCACGAGCTTTGACATGGAATTTAGTAACCACCTGCTTTTATGCTTTTGAATCTTTAAGAATTTTAGCAACATCTTTTAGTACTACTGTTTCTAATAACTTTTACTGCCCATCTTACATTTCTCATTCCCAGGATCATAATTCTGTTGGAATCAAGGAATCTTCCCCCTTCATCTTTTCCTGTATACTGTACATATTCTTCAATCTTCACACATTTCTCACTGGTTTAACTCTGTCAATCTCAGCCCATTTGTAGCCACCTTTCTCTCTGATTATAGATAATTTTTCTCTGTCTCACTGAAAGGTTCTGCAGAATGGCCAAGATGCAATTAATGACTTGTTTTTCTGTCTCAACATTGCTGACGTTTGTCTTTGTCTAAACCCATCTCCCTAACGCATCTTAGATTCAGAGTTAAGCTCCTTCTGTTTGTTTACAGAGCAGGTGGAACATGTTGCTTTTTCATCACAGCATTTATTCATTCCATATATTAATCTAGCAGTTTATAATTCCAGCTTGTTTACATTTCACATTAACCATCTTGTTTCACCTTTTTTTTCAGAAGTTTTTATTTTTATTTGCTTAATTTGGCCTTTATTTTGGCAGCTCTTCTATCAAAACTCATTGTAAGGTACTGTGAAATTTTGTTTGGTTTTGACTGTGTCTCTACAGTTCAGCATCCCCTTGGATACATTTATAGGAATTATTACACCATTGCTGATGAGCTTAATTCCCTTAAACATAACCCCCTTTACTGAGGTAACATTCTGTTCTTTTACCATGTCTTGATTATGCACCCCTTAGTCTTTATTTTTGATTGCAGAAAATTACCTGCCTGATAAATACTGGAAGTATACAGGAAAAAAGATAACATGCAACTCTTCCTGTTCCTTTCCCCCATGTTAATTCTCACATTCAATCCCTTGGGGAATACTGGGGTTTCTTTCTATTTATGTTGTCATCTGCTGGGAACAAGGGACAGTTATATTTTCTATTTAGAAAAGTAAAAAAAAATTATGAAACCACAGCATTAAATCTTCTATCCATTTAGCCCATGATGCTTTCAGCTCTCCACAAAGCCCACAGGAATAGCTGGTGTATTTTCCCAGTGACACTCTGGGCTTTGAAGTCTTGAACTTGGCTTTTATTTTAGGGCTGCAGAACATAATTTCATGTTTGTTCAAACAAATTCTAAAATGTTTACCATCTTGGCAACTATTCCTTCTGGACAGCTATTTTCAGAATGGGTGACTTAAGTTTAGATTAATTAAAAAATAAAAATTAAAAAAAACTAAAGGTGAACTTACTCTTTCCGCAATGCTTGACTAATTTGTAGCTGATTTATTTCTTGATGAAAACCACAGTTTGCTTGATGTTAAAGACAACACTTCTACAGAAAATTAAATTGAATATGTTCAACAAAATTGGCGCTAAGCCTAATTCTTAGGCATTCCTAAGAAGGAGGAGGAACCACATTCTCAGTACTTCCAACGTGGAGCTGACTAACAAGACAAAGTACAACTTATTAAACCATTTCAAGCAAAAAAAAAAAAAAAAAAGGTGCAAATCATCAGTGATGGAATTTATAAAAGTCCCTGCATTCTACACTCATAAGGAAAAGACTATGCCACTAAGGCATTGACAAAAGAGGTACAGAGAACCTGCTTCCCCTAATTAACAAATAAGAAAAACACCTAAGTTTTGTAATGGTTTGATTTACACAACAGCCTTGACAATATCTGGCCTCATGCTGGAACAATTCCCTACCAAGAACCTTCTTAAATTGTGATTGTGTTATCTCCATTTCACAGCACACTGGGGCTGTTTGCAGAGCCAATATGGTAAGGATATATCACAGAGCAATTATATGAACTTCAGTAAGTGCTGTCAGCAACAAATTCCAATACAAAAGCCCTGTAACTGCATTAACTGAAAGCTGTATCTGACTGAAGACCACCTGGCAGCAGCATCACTTGGCAGCAGACAGCTCTTGGCCAAAGCTCCTGGCCAAAGCCAGGCTCTGACAGCCACTTCAAGTAAGGGCAAGAGGATTCATGTCTGTATTTGTTAACGTTGCCATCCCTGTGCCTGCCATTGCAAACCTTATAGATGTGTTTTAAACCTGTGAACTACTCTGGTCTCACTTCTCTGCGTAGAGCCTTCAAAAAAGGCTCAGAATATGTGAAATGCTGTTTGAGTGGCTACCTAAGCCCGTGCTGGGTTGTCTCTCAGAAAGGAGACCAGAAGTATTCTGCAAACAACAATGTCAGTGTTGATTTCAAGGTATGTCTATACTGACTCTGCATTCTTCTATTTTACTTATTTTCTCTCTATCTTTGTCTGACCTCTGATATATGACTGACATTTAGAATCAGTGGGCAGCAAGTTTGGGACCTATTTTCCTTTCAATAATACCACCAAAATCATCTTTTCTCCCCCAAAACCATATGCCAAAGGCTATGTACAATTCATAATACTTGGTTATGCACCAACTTGATGAATACTGCAAAGCAACAGGAGAAAAAGATAAGATGAAATATTAAGAACAAAGGTTTCACAAATGTATAGATAGTTACACAAGCTGTTTGTTATTGGCAGAGCTGTTATTTGAAATAACCTCATTTTGCCCTGGTCATTAAGACTGCTTAATGTGGGCATTGGATGACTGCAGCATAATAGTGTCAAACACGTCAAGGACTATAAAGAATTTCTCAGGGTCTTTAAAAGAAATTTTCTCATGATCTTTTGAAAGAACATCTGGGCTTGCTTAAGCAGAGATGTTCAGGAAAGACTCAATTAGCTATGTGAAGCTAATGAACACAAATTAAAGCATTTTCAAAATCCAAATACTATAATCTCCTAGGGGATTTAAGATGCTTCAGCTCATGACCACTAATCCTCCACCAATCACTGAGTCATCTGTAGCTGTCCTAAATATTTCCACACAAAGCTAGCTACACTGAGAAGAACCTTGGATTCCTCCTCTGGATTCTACTGATTTCCACAAAACAAGAGCTACATTCTCATGAATTGCACTATTCTAACCACAGAATTTCACTTTTTACACTGGAAAGAATTACTCTTCCCTCCATTGTACATGAAAGATGACTCACCAAAATTCTGCTTAACACTATCCAAAAGAGGCAAGACCCTGTTTATTGTTGCACTCATACAGCTGGTCCTGATCCACATCAGAACCATTTCACATGTTCTCCAGCAAAGCTAAACTTCCAAAACAGGGGATAGAACAGCATTTACTTGTATGAAACAACTGTTTAACAAAAGAAAAGCACACATCCATACCCACTCAAACACCAAAATTTTTGGCCTACATTTTATGGCTTTAAGAACATTTCTTTTCATGTGTTTCTCAGTACAACAATGCCAACAAGCAGGCATCAACAGGCTCCATTGAAATATAATATAACTTCAACTATGTATTTTTGAAAAAAATTAAGTTGTGTTACAGATATAAGCATGTTCCACAAAATGTGGACTAAATGCCAGTCCTAATGAATAAAATGCCTCTCACAGGTGATAGAATTTTGTGTTCAGAAAAAAAAAAAGCATGGTGGCTTCAAGAACTCACTATCCACAAAAAGTAAATAAAGAGAACTTTGATTGAGTTGTCAGTTTGCTTACATATTTTTTTATTGTATTCTCAGATAGCCAATGTACCTTTTTCTCCTACATTTAATACATCCCTTGCTTGTATTATTTTTATCAAAACTTGTGTCAAAACTAATGCTTTATATAACAATGCTGAAGTTTGGGAAAAGAAGGACATATAAGCCACCGAGGTCTACCTTTCTAGATGTACATTCTCTGAATAACAGTTTGACTAACCAGATATAGAAAATCTTAAAGCATTAACAGACAGCATTGGGTCCCCATATAGAATGATATGGCGAGTAGCAACAGACTGAATATTTGACACAAAAAATTACAAAGGTACCAAAACCCCCACATTTTTTTTCCAGAGCTGCTGCATGGTTTTTCCCAGCATGATGGCAATGCTACAAAAGATGGATCTTTTATTTTTTTTTTTACACAGTATGACTAAAGGTTTTCAGAGTTTCATAGCAGACATAAACCAAAAATAAATTTCCAAACCTAGACTATTACTCTTGCATATTGAAATGGAAAAGCAATTGCTCCAACAGACACCTACAGTCTTACCAGACTGACCTCAGCAGTATGTGAGATTCAGGACTCATTTGAGAGAGTATTTTAAAACACTGACTGGAAAATGTGGTAGAATGAAACAAAGACCTCACAAAGATATATGGCACCAGATGTAGTGGGTATCTTTCATAAGACAGATGGTACTCAAAAGCAAAGGAAATTAAATAAATGTGCTCTTTCTAGATTCTATTTAAATATTCAATATTGTGTCACCCAGTATACTGCTTGGATTTCAGATACAAATGAGTTCCGGGAAGGAAAGTTTGGCTAAATGGGAGGTAACTACTCTTGCTGTTGAAGGGAAAAACAGGACTCCCTAAATGGTTACTTATGAGGCACATTTTTATAATGTTTACACCAAGCAAACTACAGAGTTCAATGAGTTAAAGTGGGAGGTATTTTTAGCAAATATGCAGGAAAGTGACCTATCAAATTTGATATCTCAACTACAGAGGTCCCAACAGAGATCCAAATAGAAACGGGACCAAGCTAAGTATAAGGAAACATAGACCCATGCACCTCAGGAATAGTAAGTATAATGTAATTAGTTAAAATCATAAAAGGATTAAAACCTGGATGCAATAGGAATCACAGTAGGAAGATGAACAATCAATACCAGTTGAGAGTGTTGGAAACTGCCTCTAATATTCAGCAAGAAGAGTGTGGATTGTTCTTGCTTAAGAAAGATAAGAAAAGATTGAAAGGTTTTTAAAATTACAGAAAAACACTATCCTTACGTGGCGAAACAAAATTTTACCTGTTCAGCCTGATAAAGACTAGAACAGGTGTGATTGCCATTTAGAAGTTTATCAAACAGATTAAACAGCATGAAAAAAAGAGCAAAACTACAGCTATTTAAAGCAGAGTTTATAGCTGTAAGAAGAGCAAATAGCTGTAAATTACCATTAACAACTTAAGAGTATTAGTTAATGAAGATTTATAATCATTGAGGAGGTAAGATGGTGGAGGTTTGATCCATTTAGGAATTATTTATTCCACTTCATTCATAGTAGTGAATGAAAACATCAAGACTGCAATCACTGACTGAGACCTTCTACAGTCCTGTTCTACATCTAAACAGCTACATGTAGGAGTGCACCATTTTAAAACAGACAGGAAAAAGGGAGATACAAACCTGGGAACTTATCTGCATGATTGGGAAAGTTCCTTCCATTCTAATTCCAGTGTTGGCAGACACTCAAGGTTTGTGACTCTCATGTTCCAGATTACTTTGCTAAAACAGTTTGGCTACCTCCACTAGTTAAATTTCCAAATAAAAACGCTGAACACACATCAGAACTCATGATGATGGTCAGGATTAAGCCCTGAAAAACATCTTAGTGTCTACAAATTTTCACAGAATAAATGTTTCTAGATTTGGATTGGCAAAATGCCAACATTGCATTGGTTTTTATTTGTAGTTACAAGAAGGTGAGCTTCTTAGTTTCTATATATGTTCATTCTTACTGGTTTCAGCTGAAAAAATAATTGTACTTCTGTGACCAGTTGAATAACAAAAAGATATTATTGCTGGTTCACAAAATGACAAGCAATTAACTTAGGGCAGGTATATTGAAAAGCAACTGTTTGATTTTATCTTTAGGAGACTGAAGAAATTTTAGGTCATTATGCTGAATATTGTTTGCCAGATTCTGTGTTATTATATATTACCCTTGTGATGAATGCCTTCACTAACCAAAGAGCTAATCATCACACTATAATAAAAGAAATATTAATAAATATAATTATAGAACATCAAGCTGCCTTTTCAGAGTAAACAATTTGTATTTACTCTGTTCCTGACTCAAAAAATCTCTCCCCACTTTCTTTCTCATGGTCTTAATTGCCTATCCTCTTCATTTTTAGCTTTTTTATTATTTTCATCTATGTTTACATGGAAAATCTGAAGATTTTGTGTCTTGGATGGTGAGTAAAAACCAAACACAAATTTCATTATGAGGCAGAATCCCTCAGTGCCATAAATGGAAATCAAAATGGCTAAATATATCCATTAACAAAACAGCAATTCCCCAAGCACTTAGCATTAATTCTTCTCCCTTCTGAAATCACTGGAGGACAATGACTTCCCCAAAACCACAACCAGCCCATAGGAAGTGCTTCTATTATAAAACTACACTCAAAGACAACACTCAGGTGTCTGATCCTTCTGTGTTTATCCTGCAGCATTGGCACATTGTTTTCTGTTTGTTTACATGTTCTTTTATTCTTGAAGGCTAAGTTTGCTTTCAACTGTAATTCTAAACTTCAAAACAAATTTCCATTACTCAGAACTCAGTTGCTGACATTATATTAGCCCTGTTACTATTTCTTATATGTTTCAGAGATACTCAGATTCTGTCTCAGGAAAAAAAAAAATGCAGTAGCTGTTCTGGTTCCACAACTTTTTCCAATAACACTGGCATCAACTGTAGAGTTTTAGGACAGTTTTCAGTAGGAATTGCAGGTATCTCTCTTCACTGTCTGTCCAACAAACATGCTTAGTATAATAACAAATAATATGATGCTACACTACTTTATAGAAGGAATAAATTAATGACAATTTCTGCATTGGATTGTATCACCAAGTACTGAGACTTTTTAGGAAATATTTACATTAATAATCAGTCACAGTCTAAGAAAAGGGTAATGATGATGTAGGTATCTCCCAGAGTGGTACGTGCTCAGTGGCACTGCTCAGTCAGAGCAATGACTCATTTTATGGCTTCTCCCTGTCACAAGAGGTGTGAAAGCTGTGACCACATTCACCTCATTTGAAAGTATTCCCTCTCAACATTCTGATCTTTCAACAATCCTAAAAAATTTGACTAACCTAACCAAAAGAAACTTGATAAGTATCAGTACTGCCAGAAAATGAAATTCCTGAAGCAAATAAAGAAGCATACTAACATTTAGCACTCACAGAAGTGGTGCCTCTGCCTTGTTTGAACTAAATCTGAGGACATCACAGCCAGAAGAGTTTTGTGTAACAATTAAAGAAGTGACAGCCAGGAAGTGACAGTGCTAGCCCAACATAACAAAGATTTCCAGAATACTTTTCTTAAGGTTAATTCACTGAGTTCATGCCTTAAAAACTCTCTCTTGATTTGGGAACTTGATGTAAATTTTGTGCAATAATCTCAAAACTGCGTTGGTGAGTGAAAACACTAATTAGGAGCAGAGGATGAGCATTTGTCATGACTGTCAATTGCAGGGGCAAAACTGACAGCCAGAAATTGATACCCTGATTTATGGTGACAGTCTTACAGAGAATACAAGAAGGAACATTAGACAGACCAGCCTTTGCTGGTGTCTTTGCTTCCATCAACACCAATAGTTTTGGTTCCTTTAGAATCATGGTACCCCAGAGTCCAAGTTTTGGTGCACATAAGATAACTCCATTAAAGTGCAAAACATACCAGAGGAAACAACTATAGAGGTTTTTTGACAGCTGGAGTCTAGACTATGGTTTGCTCCAAAATTAGAGTTACAAGACTTGAAACAAACCAAATGTTTGATGTGGCGGAATGCAGTAAACTCAAAGTGATTGCACCATTCCTTATTTATTAGCTCTCTCTAAACTAATAATATGCAATCAGTAATTCTATAAACAATTACTAAGAAAGTACTTCATGTCAGGACAGCATTCATATATCATTTATGTATTATTAAGCCATTAATGGAAAAGACAGCATTACTAGTCTCTCGCAGCTGTTGGTGGATGCCACATCAACAAATACATGACTGAAGGTTCAGAGCATTAGAATATGTTTGCCTCAGAACAGAGAGAGGAGTGAGGCTGCAGATCTCATCTCCATTAGGCAAAAGACAGCTGTACACTGCTGGGTTACTAGATCATTATTTTCTGAGAGAAAAACTTGGGCTACTGATCCACAACTTTTTTTTCATACAACATCTTATCTACAACAGTAATTCCCTTTATTATTTAGGCTACTGTCCATACTCCACAATCTTTTGGGGCTTCCTGGAGGTCTACCAATAAGCATTTCTTGCACATTGGCAATAGGGTAGAGAAGGATACTATTATGCAATTCAGAACAAAATGGTAGACTGGAGCATTAACATGGATAAACTGAAGCCTAAACAGGATTCACAGAGTTTATACACGTTGTGTTTTTGGTAGCACTACTCATGTGATCATGGATAACCATTTATCAGGGTGCTGGGTCCTCACTGACAGATGAATTATGTTGCTTCTTCAGAAGCAAGTTGCCTGTGTGGTTAACATTTCAAATTAAAAAGCTGGCACTAAAATGAAACCATGAAATGCTAATACTTCTTATACCAAGACTTCTCAAGGCCTATTTACCATTTTCACCATGAAAGGCATTCTCCATTATCTGCAAGGGACAAAGAATACCTTGCCAATAGCCATGTCAAAGACAAAGACAATCTTTCCTACAATTAGATCCAAAGTACCCCAGTGTACCAGGGTGGAATCCTTACACCACAGAGGAGTACTCTTGGACATTATTAGAAAACTTTTTGATCAACTTCAATACTGCAGCCCATTAAAAATTAAATGTAATTTATAATAAGTATTTTTTTAAATTATCTATATGTAAGTATTCTAATGGCTTCCAGAGCAGTAGTATTGATTGCTGTCATGAAATAAACAGAAAATTTATTCTATTGTCTATTTTTAAGCAGGCTGAGTTAAAAAAAAATCAGTATTTTTAAAGAACAACACACCTTACAACCATGTTTTCTTTAGATCCTGTGTATCCTTCTGTATTTTACAGCATCACTTCTTTTTATATAAAACATATCAAGCAGTGTGAGAAAATCTCCCTGGATACAATATTTTGCCTTACATCTACCACCATCACCTTCTATGCTTGTACAAATTTGTGATTCCCATTCTTTGCATTAGAATTTTCTCAGCAGTTAAAACATACATACTCTATGATGTGTGTTACTGTAGTGGAAGAATTTATATTTTCACAAGTAGCTCACCTATGTAATTTCAGAGAAATGAACATGTAAGTGGAGCCCACACCACATCATATGTTCTAGCATGGTAATACCTGGTCATGTATTCCTTATTACTCACATGCTGACATTCATAAATGCTGAATAAGATGGATTAATGCTGGTTATGCTCTTATAGCGTGTGCCTAGAATGAAGCCATCAACATAAATTAGTTCCTTTTGTGTTTTTCTAGGTTAACTTGTTGCAATACCCTGAAATTCCTAGTGTTTCATATTCTTAAAGTCTATAGACTACCTGTTCCACATAAATAGTATTTGCACAGAAGTGGAAAGATACATTTCACATATCCGAACTACCAGAACATTTCAAAATGCAATCTTTTTCATGGTTTAAATTTAGTCTTGCTTGAGAAAAAAAAAATAAATAACTGGAAGGGTTTTTTTTTCCCAGTGTGAATACACTGTGAAACTAGGTACCGTAAAAAAAAAAAAAAAAAAAGGNNNACCGAAAAAAAAAAAAAAAAAAGGGGGGGGTTTCCTCCATGATTTTTGAGGCCGGATTTGCTATTGAGATGATTTTGTCAGCTGTGAACTGTTAAAGCCAGACAGCAAAACTCACAAGAACTGTGCTGAAGAAAGCTTGAGTCAGTTTTGTAAACAAAGCCTTTGAACTAAGGAATTATTTATAACATGCTAATATCAGTTAACTCAACAGTATTAAAACCCTTGGAAGAGAAAAGCTGAATTTTGAAGTGATGTGGTTGCCATCTCTCCCTCCCCATCTGACCTGAGGGATGGGGAAAAGCATCTCAGGGAGGGGGCAGTGCAAACCAGAGCTGAAGACAGTGGCAGGAGGTGGCACAGAGCTGGCATTGAATGTGATGGGAGATTGGCACCTGGTAGTGTAATAGCCCAGACTGTCTGAGTTATATTTTGGAGTTACTGAAGAGTGTTTCCAAATGTAAAAGAAATGTATCAGATCTTTATCAGGATGTCTTCATTTTTTATTTCTGTGGGCCCAGCTCAGATGGATTTATTCTGGATAAATAGAACTTGATGGCCCAAAGACTCTTTCCAAGAAATATTTGTAGCAGGACTTAGTACTATTCATCATAAAAACGATGACACTTCTAAAAAAAAAAAAGGAAGAAGAAACAAAAAGTGACCTTGTAGAAGGTCTTTAATTCTCTGAGGTAAACATAACCACATCAATTTTTAGAATGGGAAAAAACAATATTTACTCATGGCTGGTAGCTTTCTGAACAGACTAGTTTCTCTGGCAGTTTTGATGGCCATCTTGTGGCCATGGCATTTCGTTGTTGGGCCTCGAAACTGTTTTGACAGAGGGACAAACTCTTATTTTTCAGTTCTATCACTTAATACTAATGCTGTGGAAGACATCAGCATGACCACATTAAAGTGGGGTAAAGAATCAAACTTCATACCACTACTCAAGATGCACAGTCATCCTGCTTATAATAAAATTAAAAAATAGATTTATTTTTCAATAAGGATTTGGTTATGCATAAATGGATGGCTTCAGAGCAAGAGGGATTCACCAGGAGGGATTTCCCCAACTGCTGGCTCCTTTTCAAAGCATTTGTGCCAATTTCAGCTCTTGAGCACCCATTAAAACAGCCCAAGCACTTGGGTTACTGGTTAACCAGGCATCAAGGTGTCCAATGAGTCAGTTTTTAGTAAACAGGGTGAAATATTTGATGAAGCAGCTTTGTCATTTGAGCTGTCTCAAGGAAGGACTTGAAGGGCTTTATTCAAATCCTCAGTGTGTCTTTTCCTGGGTTGCATACACAGCCCCACAGAAGCCAAGGGGAATTTGCTAAGGGAGGTGGTGAGGGGAGGGACAGGCACTAAAAATACTGAGGAGACAAAGAGAAAGTACTGAAAGGAGTGACATGATATGGAGAAATGTGCACCAGAACACTCCTAAAACAACAACTAAGTGCAACCATCCTTATCCAGACTTCATACAAAAGATTTTGAAGGATTTTAGACATAAACTGAGATAAGCCTTCCTCCCAGAACCATTAAGATTTTTTTTTTTTACTGCAGGCACACAAATGTACATGTTTAGTCTAAGTACAATCATGGTTTTTTACATACTGTGACAGACCTACTGTTTTCTTTCTAGATTCTTAATTATAACTAACATCAAAATGCTAATTTAATTTGACTACTTTTGTATTTTAAATTTTTTTTCACATGCTAAATGAAAAAAATTACATTGTTGAAGGTCCCCCTTAAATCAGCTGTAATGTCTCATTTTTTAAATAAAAGCTGATCTTGACAAGAGAGAAATTTCAGTTTATTCAATGTAGCTTATTTACTTTTTGGAAACAACAGGTGTGGTAATTTGTTTCTGATTATGAGCCTCCTAGTCACAAATTATTTTTCTGGTGACTAAATAAAATGATACTATGAATCTTAAAAACCTTAAATTTTGTAAAAGGATAATTTACTACTATATACTATCAGTCTTTAGTGTTACAGAATCTAGTACAGCAGGACAGTGACTAAGGAGTCCCTGGTATTGCAATAGGACTAATATTGATACACTATTGACTGACTCTTTCAAAGTCAACTTTGAAACAAAAATAAATTTAGAAAACAATAGAAATTTATCATTTTAACAATTCCAACATAGAAATAATATACTTTTAGTTTTGGGATTGCTGAAAGAATTTTAACATTTAGGTCTGTCCTCAGAGCTTGATGAAGCATGTATCAACAGGGGCCCTTATTTTGCAGTGACAGCATGTGGACATGAAAAAGACACTTGCTACAAGCCCAGACTAAGTCACTGGACAAAATCACCTCTTCTTGGAAAGCTGGGTCTCACAGAAACCTGGCAAATCTGCAATGTCTGTACCCTCCTAGTGCCTCTCCCCTCTTGCCAGAAGAGCCTGGCTCTGTTTTGTCTACATCCACAGCAGCTCTGAGCCTGGCTTCTGCCACATCCTAAGAGAGATTCTATTTGTGTCCTCAAAAGTGAACCACAAACTTTGGGAAGTAGCAGCATCTCCACAGTGGAACATATGAGAGGCACCTCTGACGAAATCACATTGCAATACATTTATAAATTCACCGAGATTGATTGAAAATGGATGTTGGGTAGCAGAAAAAAAGGGAGAAAAAAGCTCATCGTCACCTGGAAGTGATTTGCAAGACTGTGCTGCACTTGGTAACAAAATCAAGATTTCCCAAACATGTAAACATTTCCCTGGGAGCTGCTGAAGTCATAGAGTCATAGGTTCCATTTTTCCACTTTTCTTTGGGCAATCAGGAGAAAGAAAGCTGGTCATTGTTGAATCACCATAGAATAGAAAATACTTTGTCTTGGCCACTGACCTGCTGTGCAGGTAAGCTACAAACTGCTTTGAACAGGAGCTCTCCAGGATGCACAATTCTTCACTACACAGACAATTCCCATTATTCAAGTTCCAGTGCTTTGCAAAACACATTCTTCTCCTTTTGAAGTACAGTTGATAGCACACCTGTATTTTAAGAAGCTAGAAATACCCAAGCAAGGTGGAAGCTGCCAAAGGCAGAATGTTGTTTGTTTATAGCAATAAGAAAAGCATTTCAGCATCAGAAGTAAAGGAAGAAGCTACATAATTCTCAACTGTCAGCAATATTTTTAGATTTTCCTCAGACTAACCCATTCCATACACCATGTGGAAGCAATTTTATTGCAACTGCACTAAGAAATCACTTTCATGAATTTCAGCTATTACAATAGTGAAAGATATTTTAACAGCTGCTTTACAGCTGATCCTTAATATAGAGAATAGTGTTAAGTAGGAGAAGGCAATTTTTTAGAAGCTGAAGGTGGTGTGATCATGGCCACTGGAATATTGGTGTCTGACTTCTCTCTAAACATCAGTATGAGAAACCATGCTTTTCTTATTTCCAATTTTGCTTGAAGTTTCCATTTGTTTTCCCTTTTTTCATAATTTTTGGTTGTAAGACTGTAAGAAAGTAACTATACTCTGGGTAAGATTGTTGAAACTCACAAAAAAAGAAGTTTATTAGTGTGTGCAAATGCCTTTGGGGAATACTCATGAGGAAACAGTTCTGCAACTCTTAATAAAGAAAAGCTGCAATTGCAGTGGAATTGATTGCTACAGTCTTCAAACGAGGATACAAAGGACCATGGTTTGCAGCAATGTAGTTCTGGCAATCAGGGGGAAGCATTAATTGTGAGACTGTGTGAAAATAGTCCCTCTTCCTTCTCCAAAAGCAACAATAAAAAACCTACCCCGGCTACTCAGTCTTTCATCCTTGCTGAAGAACTGGAGCCTTAAGTGCCCAGGTTTGCCTACCAGGTGTTAAACCTAAGAACCACCACCAAGTTTCCACCCAGCACAGACATTTTGCGGTCTTGCTGTACTGAATGTGATTGTGAGAGGGTTAATTTTCTTCAGAACAATCTGTAGGTTGGTGGATTTGACTTTTGTGACCAAACCAGTGTTGACAGCACACCAGTGTTCCAGTTACAGCTGAAGAGCTCTTGCACGGCTTTGCTGCACCAGTGAGTGGGCTGAGGGTGAGCAAGAGTTTGGGAGGGGACACAGTTGGCACCGCTCAGCCCAAAGGACCAAAGAGATTTTCCATCCCATATCACACCATGCTCAGCAATGCTCATCCTCAGGGGGAGAGGGGGAAGAGTCTTGCCAAAGTTGCTGCTACTGTCAGTGAGCTTTGCTCATGCAATGCTGTGACGAATTCTTTGGACAGCACATGCTGCGTTCAGTGTCCTGTTCCACTACCTACTTCCTTTTGTGACTTCAACTGCATCACATAAACAAGGTTTTATTCACTTAAATGCAACATGGAATAGAAAAAAAAAAAAACCCCAAACCTATAATTAATGTAGCTAAACTGGCAAGACACTTGAACATGCAATAATTTCCATTTTCATATAATTAATTGCCATGAGGGAAACCCAAAGGAAATCTTCTGTCATTATAAACACTTTTTCAATGTTGATGGTGCCTTACTTTTCCTGGCTAAATGCACTCTGTCCTACTATGATTGCTATATCAACACCTCCATGGAAAGCATTCTAACAGCTTTCATTCTGATTATCCCCCCCAGCCCTACAAGTCCTTACAGAAGTTAAATCACACCTAACTCTACTTAGATAGAATACATTGTCTCCTTTGAACTGCTATCCATGACTGCTTCTCAAGAAAGGGCATGGGGGATAAAAAGTGAGCTGCAGTGTAGATCTGTGAGTGGACAGCAGGCCATGGAGGTCCACCTCTGCACATGGCCGGACAAAAGAGCCAGCAGCCACCACTAAAATTTACTGCTCTTAGGCAGCAAATGTCTTGGAAAGAGAGATTCTACTTCATGCCTTGCCTTCCTTCGTTAGCAGACAGGCTAATAAGATTTTCTTTGGAAAGGTTTTGGCTAAGGGCACTAATATGAGCCTGTTTTGATAATATTTTGATAGGCACTCTACCAGATGAATTATACAGCTGAGAAAATCTCAATCGGTTACACACAAACTCTGAACTTGAGCAGAAGAGCACATGGTCTACTTAGCGATTCCAAATTACTGCCTAAATCAAGATTAAGGGCTAAGGATTATGATAACAGAGGATAAGCCACCCTCATAGAAAAGTCCCCCTGAAAAGGGAAATCTATTCAAGCCTTCTATTAGGACCTGCAGGCCTGATTAAAGGTAGAGCTTTCAGATAAGCTGACTTTGGAAAAGGTCCTACAGAGATTTAGCATGACCTGTTATTAGATGTGTGTCTGTTCTAAAAACTACTGATCATGGCTTGACTCTGTTTTATGCCATTTGAGCTGAAATAACCTGAGGCAGCAGAAATGCACTCCCAGGTTCTTTTCAACCTCAGATTCACTTTGTGTTCTAGCTGCACTTCTCCTCAACAACTTTGTACTGAGTCCACTGCTAATAAAATCCCCCAAAACATTTAAAGACCGTGCTGCCTATACTATGATTACAATTTGGTATGGACAAGCTTAGTGCTATTCAGTGCATTCCAGGATTCACTTTGCCTTCCATTTCCACACTATAATTTAAAGGAAAAAAACCCCAACATAATCTGCATAACTGTCTATCAAACCACATGAAAATACTATTAGTTCATATCTGAATTCTTGTCACTGGAATCAAGACATCCGTTTGTCAGGTTACCTAAACACATAGCACCTGGATTAGAATCACATCCAGTCCTTAAGGAATTACATATTTACTGCTTTTTGCGCAGTATATTTAATTTTCTTAACACTGAGCGACTTTAAGAGAAATCAGTGAACAAATATATATAGTAAATATAGTAGGAGAAAAGCTGAAGACAAAAACAGGACTTAGTTCTTTCCAAGAATATTTTGAATGACTGTTACCTGGGCATTTGGTATCCTAGAAAGCAAGAAATAGGAGGTGGGAGGAGGTAATCCTTAGGAAGCTGTGTCTGTTTTCTCCCTGCTGTTTTGGGAGTTCCTAGGCACTAAAAACATTAATTTTGTCGAGCTCAACTACTTTTACTCAGGGTGCTAAATTTTATAGCCCAAAGTAGGAGCTTCCAAACGCACTGTGAGTTTTCAGTTATTTTAGCATTGCAGGCGATTTTTTGATAGCTTTGAGAGAAAGAATGAAGTCAGAATGGCAGGGAGCCTTTATTAAAACTATATTTTTTTCCCTCTTCATTTTGTACTCGTTCTTTTCACCTATTCAAGTACTCATGTAACATTTATGAGAACATGCATATTTTTTCCTTTGGCACAGCTGGGAGTTCTTCGAATCTTTTTATCACTTTTTATATCAAAATCAGAGACTATATAGAAATTTAGTTACAAAGAACTTTAGGAAGGATATTACCAAGTCAAGGAATTTTTCACTGTGGGATATTGCAAACTTCTTATGTAGAAAAAGTGTAGGCAACATCTTGAATTAGCCCGAAACATAGGGCATGGTTCAATGAATTTTCAATCAGATGCAGCACTACAAGTCAAAAGTAAACCTAGAGAACAGCAGTAAGGGCCCACAACAGACTCTCAAGTGAGGCAAACACCTCGATCTGCCATGTAAGTGATTTAATCAGGACCGTGAGTTAATGAATCATTCTCTTCCAGCTTAGCTGTGTTTTGCATTCTCATAAAATACTGGTCATTTCTTTGGATGGTTCTAAGACATGCACAGGTGCAAGAATCGAAAAAAAACCTAAGAATGCAAGAGTATCACAGGAAAGACACTTTTCACAGGTGTGAAATGTATTTCTAGTCAGCTTTAAACAGACGAAAATGGATGTGTTCTACCAACCGAATGACCTAAGTATCTATCACATAAAGTAATTCTTCACAAGATTTTTGAATAGGAAAGGGAACTGTAGACTCTAGGTTGATTGAAAATTCCTGGAAGAACTTAGGACTAATTTTATCCTGAAGTTACAAGCTACCTTTTCCTGGAACTTGCCACCTATAATTAAATCACTATGAACCATTTGGAAAACTTGAGCACTTGTCAATCAGTTGTTACTTTGTTGATATTCATTAGTTAATCTGCTTTATCCTCGGAGAATTCCCTTTCAGAGGACAGGATAAGGAGACAATGGTAAATGACAGGTAGTAACACAGAAAGCACTTGGTAAGAACCCCAGCAGCCCAGAGCATATGGGTATTCTATAGTGATCTGGGAAGTCTTGCCAGAAGCATAAAATTTAGTGGTTTTTCACTTCAGTTTTGGCAGAAGATGCAGAAGTTCCCCTTTGAATTCAGCATACTGGACTATTCACAGTCAGAGGTGGGTAGAGGAGTTCATTCACTTGTGAGTATTTTTTGAGTAAATTATCTTTTATGTGGTTTCTCACTTCTTTGAATGAAAATAAAGGCAGGTGCCAGCTCAGGTCACACCACTCAGTGCTCACTTGTCTGCTAATTCTGGAAGGATATGTGGCTCAACTTGGTCTAGAGGTCATTAAGTTTTGACTGAGGGTTTATATTCACCCACTCAGCTGGGTTGCTTGTTTGGCAAGAATGCAATCTGCTGGCACTGTTTGTATTATTAATTTCCATATTTAAAAATTGTCATTTGAAAGTTAGTAAGAATTTCCTGTAGAAAAACAGTGATCTCTCTTTATTTCCAGATCTTTTAGAATGTACTGGCATGT
Organism: Sterrhoptilus dennistouni; assembly: GCA_013397095.1. Classification (NCBI taxonomy): domain Eukaryota; kingdom Metazoa; phylum Chordata; class Aves; order Passeriformes; family Zosteropidae; genus Sterrhoptilus; species Sterrhoptilus dennistouni. The sequence continues at coordinate 837,443 of VWZU01017685.1, read as the reverse complement.
GTCATTTGGCAGTGAAATCAGGCAACACGGGACAGGAGGGGAAAACAGTTCATTTTTAGTAAAACTGCTGATTTTGACAGATTTTAATGTCTCCTTTCTTGGGCAGGAAATATTTAATGAAAGCAAGAAAAATGGCATTGAGGCATTTGCTATCTAGAAATAATATTTTTTGTTCTATTCTATCATCTTTGCTTACTTTGGATTGTTTTTTTTTCTCACTCATTGGATTCCGTAAACAAAAAAATTCCATAAGAGGAGACAAAAGAATAACACAACTCCTTCTTCCCTCTGAAACTTTTATTTAATTCATCTCTCTCACATCTAGTTTGCTATGATGGAAATCTTTTTATTTTTGAGGGGTGGATGCAGGGAAAAAAAATCAGTATTTGGGTTGATAACACAGCTTTTTCACACCTAAAGGATTCTGTGTTGTCTTAAGGACAAAGAAATGACCACCTGGATGTTGGCAGACATTCAGTTTGAAATTGTGTGGCGTGATGGGAGATTAAACCCCCCAAACTTTGGGACAAGGGAATGGAGAGAGGGGCAGTGTTCCAGTGATCACACCCCTTGTTGTTCTAGACTACAGTCACTTTGTTCTATTAATGCATCACTGCTGCAACTAAGGTGACACAGACAGCATTAGAAACAGAAACCAACGGAGAAGACACTGGCACCTGGAAATTGCTACTACTGCAAATAGAAAAAGTGAAATAAGGCCTAACTGCTTATGAAAGGTTTCACAGAACACCTGCAACCTGCAGGTAAGGGCAGTGCAGCCACGGAAATACCAATCTTTTCCTACCTATTCATTCATTCATTCCCATTAACTTATTTCCAATTATTCATTGGCTCTGAATAGCAGAATCTGCTGAAGCATGAAGCTTCAAAAATATTTGGTGTTGATTTTCCCCTGCCCTGGAAAAATGCCATCCTCTTATCCAGCAAAGTGGACCAAAGTGTGAAAACTGTATTTTTTCCATACCTAAATGTACTAGGATACTTTTCCTGCTGTGAAACAGCATCAGGAGAGCAATACAATATTTCACATCCTGCAAATATTCAATATTAAAGAGGATATGAAATGGATTTCTGGATTTGTATGAAGGAGGAGGCGTAACTGTGGAACATACTGCAGCATCAGTCAGAAAGATTTCTGTCTCCAGGGGATAATAAGCTCACTGAAGTAGTGAAATAATCAAGTATTGGTTAAGTGGGAAATTAATGCACATAGACCCCCGTCCCCCATCATTGCCTTTAGTAAAAACATGAGACAGTTTAGCTGAAATACATAGAAAATTAACTTCTGGTGGTGCAATGAAGCACATCCACACCATACTTATCCTAAAACCCAAATATTCTTAACAAGATTATGTACAGTTCAATACCTATTAGTAAGCCAGATAAAAATTCATTTCTATGCGCTTGCTAAGAGTAAAATGATTACAGACTTCTCCTATAATGTTCCTTCTCTCTCTTATATACTGTAGAGAGCATTCACACCACTTCCTCAAGGTCCTGTAATATCTTCTGTGTATTTTGTACTATGGGTTCAGTATTGTATTTTGGTCAGAACATACTCATGGCAACACTGCTCTTCTGACCATCCCATAAATTTGTTCAGAAATGGTCAAAGCTTTGTCAGGGCAAAAATTCGGTTTTCGGAAAAAGTTCAGCACTAAGCCAGTACTTGTTAAAAAGAAAAAAGATTAAAAAAAGAAAAAAATTGGCTCCAGAAAGTTGTACTAAGTTTCCTGAGCTGCTGATTCATCTTGGTGGAGCTCCACGCATGTGTTTTGAGTTCCAAAAACATCTTCCCTGTGTATACAAGCTCTGGCCAAAGGCATTACAGAATCCAAATTTCAGCTGACAGCATCCAGAAATGTTTTGCAAGCTTGAAACCCTGCACTAAAGAAACAGCATTGCAAACTTGACACAGACTGTGTGCTGTGTCCACAATGCAAAGAACAGTCTATGCCGTGAAAATATAAGGAGGACTTTGCCTCAGTTTTGTGCCACTTTGGGGCATCAAGACCACCTGCTCTAACACGATTTCCCTGAAGGTGCCTCTGGAAAATTCTTGCAATATACTAGTGCTATGCCACAACCCCAGGGGCAAAGAAAGCTTTAGTATAGTGTGTTCAGTCTGTCTTAAACCACCAGATGGTTTTTGGAGAATGCTCCCTGTTATACATGCTTGAGCCAACCCAAAGCTGTATCAATGTATGTGAAAGTAAAAGCAGAGGTCAGCTAGGCCCAGCTCTAGGAACTGGCAGTGACTCCTTGAAGTTTCCTCTCCAGTTTTCTCTGGAATAACCAGATATTTACTGCTGCCAAGCTCTCAGCCCTGATACCTCTTTTTTTCAACTGCTTTTTCAGTTCTGTAGATTGAGGAGCAACCTCACTTGAATACATGATTGAATGAAACTGGGAGCACAGAAAACCAAAAAAACCCTGCAACACTGACAATAAAGAGCACTTATAAGGAAAAAGTTACACAGTGGAGTTTTTTCATGTAGAGACCTTGCACAGCTTCACCTTATACTGCCTAATGCTACAGTAAGAAAAAAAATTACATTTGCGTAACCACGCCTTAGTGATGGAAAGAGGAACTTTAGAAATGTCGTGTATAGGAAACTACCCATAGCACACCCAGTTATGTATTTGAGACACAGGTTAGGTCAGAGCAGTATTTAATGCTGTAAAAGTCTCAAATTAACCCCACATTTTAATGACAACATTAAGATGCAACATTTCTGCAGTTTGGCTGTGATTAAAATGAACACTTCTAAATAGCATAGGCCATTATCTATAGGCATTTTATAAAATGTCACTGTTTCCAGTGACTTTTTACTTGGTCAATAGATCTTTTGACTGTAAAGAAAGGTTTGCAACTGGAAAATAAGAGTGTCTCATTCTTAGAAGCAAAAATCACTTATTCCATTATCTAGGCTGCAAACCCAGAAGATGTTTGCATTTGAATGACTGTACACATAAAAAGAGAGTTCCCGGCAAATCTGTCTGCCCAGCTCTCCTCCACAGTTAAGCCATGCATTGAGAACAGAGTTTTATAAGGGAAAATTAGGTACCAGCACTAAAAAGCAGCACAGCAAAAGAATGAAGTAAGGACCTTTTATTCCATTGCTTCCTTAATCATCCCAGCACAAGGCTGTGGTTTTGGCATAGAGATGACTAAAGAGATGGAGTATAAGAAGAGGGCACAGGAGCCTGGCTTTAAGAAAATATTCTTAATAGTCACGGGGAACCAAGAGATACCTACTAAATATTTATATCCATATCTGATTCAATTGGAATCTTAGTATTTTATTATTTAATTTTTAAAATGGTCAGTCTCTCTTCATATTCTACCTTCTCATCTGTTAGCTGTTATTTTATTCTTCAGAATGGTTCAGTCAAATTTCACGTCTGTTTCCACATCAAACCATCAAACCACATTCATGTGGAGTACAGAACATTTTCATCTTAAAATCTAAGTGCCCTATGCAGCAGTCTGACAGTTGAACCAAGAGCAGGGAAAGTTACATGGGGATAACAGCACTGCAGTGGAGATATGCTCCACTTTTCCCAATTTAAAAAGATGATTCAAAAGAAAAAAAAAACCCAAGCAATCAACTCCCAAACTCCCCAAAACAATGACAAAAAAAAGCAATGTGTATTAAAGTTGTATTTTCCCCCAGTACTTATATTTTACAAAAAGACCTCAAAGAAGCAAAATCCATATTCCACATAACATATGGCAAATCCTGGGGATTTACTGTTAAGAGATCACTAGTCTCCTGTTTGTTTTCCTTCACTCTTTTATCAATCTATTCCCAAGGTGTCATAGCAGATAAACAAATTATTTTCCTTTTATTCTAATGAACTGATGTTTCAGGAATAGAACAGCCCTAGAGAACCTTTTTTAGCTTATAGAACAATTCAGACTTCTTTTTGGATATAATTTGACTTTTTTTGCATATTCTGTAACTCTCTGGCATACTGTCCTCCTGAAATAAGGTATGCCATTCCTGTTCATTGTTATCACGCATGCATGATTAGGTCTAAACCAACCTTTTCATTCCTCAGTCTAAAATAACACACAAACACAGAGCATAAAGAAAAAAAATAGCCATTTTAGCTTGCCTCCCAGTTTTATCAGCAAGGAAAAAGCAAACTTTTCTACTCTAAATGCCACCCTTTTAACAGTTGAACTAAAGGGATAACAGTATATAAGTAATTTTTGAATCTTACCTTTCAAAGATATCAAAACTGCAGAACACTATTTTGCCACAGAATAGCTTAAGTTTATAAACAAATTTAGAGATATTAAAACAAAATTGGCATTATTTTAGTCTAGTTTTTTTCCAAGTGATATACGCAATCTATGACTTAGTTTTGGCATTCTCTTTTTCATGCAACTAACTGAGCCAGAATGTTATGTGAACATAGTTTTTTAAAATTTAATTTCTCCCAGCTAAAGAAACCGCATCTTTTTTGTGTAAGTTTTTTTTTTTTTTTTTTTTTTTTTTCACACTAGCAGTCTTTTTATAAAATAACTCTGATTGTAATTANTTTTTGGCTGCATTCTTCTCACTATACCTAAGAATACTTCATTACTTGGATTGCCTACGTATAACCTTCTGTCCCTTGGCTATTTTCCTTGTTAGGAAATACCTTGAAAAGACATCTGTGCTCATGGCACTCGCTTTAGACATCTGATCCATAAGAATAAATTCAGATTTTGCAGCTTCTTAGTGGATGATGGTAATGGTCTTATCTTTTTTTTCTTTATTGCAGTAGACAAAATTATTATTCTTTTAGTGTTGCCACCAACAGACAGATAAAATGCAGCTCCTGAAAGATGTGAATTTAGAGTTGGTTTAAATGGAAAATGTCAACTTTTCACGCCTCTGCATTTTCCATTGCTGTATTTCTGTCGTGTGGAGATTGGAAATCTTTCTTTGTAAAACAGAACAAAACACTCATAAGATTTACTATGCCAGCAAGACAGTTCTCACTCAATGTGATTAACTTGTGCCTAAACACCAACAGACAAAACCAGTTTTTGCAAGAGTCTACCATGAGCTGGATGTAACTTATACCCTAAAGTGAGTTTTTCCCCTGCTGAAGAAACACAGACAGGCAGGGTGTTGGTACACAGAACAATTTCTTTAGCAAAAAGGCATGTCTGGAGTAACACTTGGCTCCAACTCACCTTAAAAAAAACACCAAACCACATTGTGTCCCACTCCCATGATTTAATTTTTTTTAGCGTTGCAGGGAAAAAATAGAAATGCACAGAATATGCTTTTAATTAATAGTGTTGTAATACCTGTTTCTCATGTGACAGAAGGGTTTCACTGTAAGGTGAATGGCAAATGACAGTGCATCTAGGTGTTGTTACGAAATCTGACATAAGGAATTATGTAAAACAGACTTGGCATGATAGAGAAGAAAAAGTGGGGTATTTACATATCACTGTTTATTGTATGCAATAAAGAGGAGGGAGATTTAAATTAAAAATAGAGATTACACTACTGTTGCCAAACAATTTGCAGAAAATTGAAGCGCAAGTTATTTGGTACTTTGCTAAAAGAATAATGCAGAAAAAATAAGTTCAGTGTCATTTACCAAAACCAAATGTCCTAAATTCCTAGAGTATTTAATGCAAGGACAGATAATTCATGCATCTGGACCAGTTCATATATATCTAATCTCATCTGGCCTAGAAATTGAATTACCTCACTTCTTGGAGATCCACAGCATACTGGAGGTCAAGGACAGGCAGAGTTTTTGACCTGGCCTGTTGCAAGGTTATATAAAAGATTGGCATTAGGTTTAGACTCCACTGAAAAAGTCTATTTACCAACAAAGTCTTAAATAAAGGAAGAAATACAAAACTGCCCACAGCAATGATCTTTAGAAACTGAAACACTCCCTTAAGAGTACACTAATTTATTTTTTTTTTCAAAATATTGTTGCTTAAAATATTGGACATTAATTTTATTTAACATACTCTATAACAGTGTTGGGAGCCAGCCTCACACTGGTTCATAACTGTGCTGGGAAACAAATAAAAGACCCTTAAACTGACAAGTAGAGCAGCACCACTTGCACTATGGCTTAATCAACAGTTTTAGTTGCAGGTAAGAGTCATAGTTCCTGCATGGTTATGTCACTGTTAGTGGAGGAGGCTGGACATTGAGAAGAATTTCTTCACAGAAGGAGTGATTAGAATGGATTTCCCAGGGAGGTGGTGGAGTCACTGTTCCTAGAGGTGTTAAAGGAAATCTTGGATGTGGCACTGAGTGCCATGGTCAGGCTGACAAGGTTAGGACTGGTAAGAGGTTGGAGTCAATGATCTCAGAGGTATTTTCTAGCCTAGTTGGTTCTGTGATGCAGTGAGAAAGTGGAATTTCCTAGGAATGAATTACCAGGTAAAGATCCTGCAAACTGCAATAGGATGGTGTGGCTTGGCTGATTTGCAGAAAGCTACCTATAGAAATGCTGGGCCAGGGGATTTGGCTGTGAAACTCTATTGCCTTTTGAACTCCACATACAATTCCAGAAAAGCATCTTTGAAAAGCTTCTTCCATAGGCTTCTCTTTTTCATATTAGTTTGATTTTCTCTGGTACACATTATATTTAAAATCCCAAACAAATAAAATTTCTGCTGTGTGTTTGGGAGGCAGCTGCTGCAGCAAAGTGGTTTGTAGATAAGACAGCAATAAATATCACTGTGTGGCCAAACACTGCTGTAATGAGGACACAAACAAATCCCCTGGATTCAAAGGCTTCTACAAGTGCATGCAACCTGCAGCATGTCCAGGGTGTGAACAAGTCAGCACTACAGCAGAGCTGAGTGGGAATCATATTCCTCTGACAGGGACCTTGGTGGACACCCCCATGAAAGACCTGCTGACAGTCATCTGGTTTTATACAGGAGGTCTCCCTTGGAATTCGAGAGCAGAGGGCTCTGTGCAAAGAGCAAACTGTGCAACAAAGAAAATGGTGACTCAGATATGCCAGAACTTATGGTTCTAGATGAAAAATAAATTGAAATCCTCTTTGCAAATACAGCAGAACATAACACTCTACTTCCCCAAAGAACGTATGTCCAAATGACTTCTGAAAATGACTCTCACCAAAGATGTAAATGGGATTATTTCCAGCACACCACATGATCCCAATGGCTGACGTGAGGAAAGAGAAATCCATTAGTAGGAATTTCTAGGAACATCCCATCTGTGTTTTCTCTGATTTACTGGATAATACTTTTCTAACCCTCAACTATGTCAGTTTATTCTCTCCAGGGGTTTCCAAAGTAAATAATGCATTTGTCTCAATATGTGCTTCAAAGCATACTGATCTGTTGCCTTAATTTTTAAGTCAGTGTGAACAGACCAGAAGCAGGTAAGCTCTGGAAAATAACAGAAAAGCTTACAGAAACATTTGCAAAGTCTTGAGGCATAAGTCCTAACATGAATGTAGATTACACAGACAGTATTTCCATGAAACCACAGTTCAAGCAAAGCTCTTCTCATTTGGGCCCACAGATTAAAAGCAGAGTGTGAACCACTTCATGTTCCTGAACCACCAAATTCTCTCCCTTCCCACATAAAATTTATCCAAATTTATCTGGAAGGCAGATATTTTTCAACAGTTAGTGTCCCATGAAAAAACGGAATCTGAGGCTGGAGTAAATACATACACTATAAAGAGATTTTGGCAATCTTCCTATTGTCTGGGTCTTGTTAAACTCCTACTGACAGTCGTACTTGCATTGTACAAAGGAACAGAAAAGGTCAGGTGCATTTTTAAACAAAAGCAATGCCAAGGTTTCTTTTAGATAAATTTATGGTCAACGGTCTATGCATATAATTCATTTGCTGAGCTTTTTCTCAGAATTGTTGAAATTAAATGTCAGTTATATAAATTAGGCAAAAACATTGTTTGTGTGTATACAGCAGAGGATTCAGACAAATAATGCTCAGTGCCACAAAGGCATTCCTCAGACTCAGTACACTGAAGATTTTAAAGGACAAGATTGTCTATATTCTCAACTCTGCTTTTTTGACAGGAGTTACCTATAAAGTGCAAGGGGTGATTTAGTGTGAAAATTACCAGGTTTTATGCTTAGACTTCTAGTATTCTTACTAGAAGGATACTCCAAAGAGGCTTTAAAGCTTTCTTTTATTTTCCAGATTAAAGCAACTTTGCTCATACATTCAGAGAATCATTTAGGTTAGAAAAAACCTCCAGAATCATCAAGTCCAACTGATAACCCAGCACTGCCAAATCCACCACTAAAACACGTCCCTTAGTGCCACAGCTACGTGTCTTTTAAATACCTCCAGGCATGCTGACCCCCGCACTGTCCTGGGCAGCCTGTTACAATGTTTTACAACCCTTTTGGTGAAGGAGTCTCACTTGACATCCAACCCAAACCCACCTGAGGCCCTTTACTCTGGGCCTGTCACTTTTTACATAGGAGGAGAGACCGATTCCCACCTGCCTACACTTTGCTTTTCCATATGTTCTTGTGCCACCTTCACCGAGGGAAAGTGTCCTCTAACAAATAGCTGACAACTGCAGAGACCTTCTCACAGAATCACAGAACGCTTTGGGCTGGCAGGGAGCTTAAAGACCCCAATCCCTGCCATGGGCACAGACACCTGATACTAAAAGAGGTGGCTCAGAGCCCTGTCCAGCCTGTCCGTGAACACTTACAGAGATGGAGCATCCGCAGCTTCCCTGCTCAACAGGTGTGTAACCCTCACGGGGAAGAACGCTGTGTTCTCCATCTTCAGCTTTGTAGCTGAAACAAACCAAGGCCTTCTAACCTCTCCCAGCCTCACTGAACCTCCTGACCCCCTCCCCTGCATTGGCTGCATTTTTATTTTATATTTTAGGTATTTCAAAGGTACTGGGGACAGCGTTCTAGGTAATTTTCAAAGTCACTTTGCGCAGCCCCCGTTGCGCTGCTCTGCCGAGCCCCGGCGGGCACCGCCTCCCTCACGGCGGGGCTAAGGGAGCCGCCGCGGGCGGTGCTGCCGCTGAGGGAGGAAATGCTGCTTCCTCCTTCATCCCTTGCCTTCCCCCGGCTCCCCTGGGCTCCCCACACCGATCCGGGACAACCACTGCCCTCTGCCTGGCCGAGGGGAGCCGCGGGGCCCCGAACCGGGGCAGCGCCTGAGGGGCCGCGGGGAGCGCCATCGGCCGCGACGGGAAAACCGAGATGTGCCAAGTCTTTTCCGAGCGAATTAGTTGTGTGAAAACGGGGCTCCTGAGGCAGGGGCTGCCATGGGACCTCAGCACGGCTGCGGGGTGTGCCCAGGGAGAGGGACACCTCCACTCCAGGGTTGAGGATTACGGGGAAAGGAGAGAGAGAGATTATTGTAACTGCACCTGCCCTCCCTGGGACGGGTGTGTCAGGCAGACTGTGACAGAGGCCAACTCATGCACATAAATCCATGGGAATTCATCCCAGGGTAGAGGGAGAGCTGGCCAGCATCACTATGTGCCCCTTTGCATTACTTTCAGAGGTCTTGGGGTTCTGAAGAAGCCCCAGTCATGGGGAAGCTGGCTAATGTAATCCTGGTTTTCAAGAAGGGTAGGAAGGATGACCCTGTAACTACAGGCCTGCCAGTCTCACTATAGTGCCTGGTAAAATTATCGAGAAGATTATTTTGGGAGTTACTGAAATACACTTGAAAGTCATTGATCATAGCACAAGTGCATGAGGGACAAGTCCTGTTTAACCAACTTCATTTCCGTTTATGACAAGTTCACCCATTTAGTTGGCTGAGGGAAACCAGAAGATGTGGTGGGATAGGGATTTTAGCAAAACTTTTGGTACTGTCTCCCAATAGCCTCTGGTTAACCCTTCCAGTTCGCTGCCAGAGCTGTCCATAGTGTGTTTGCTGAGCAGCTGGCTGACACAGGGGGTAGAAAGATGTTACATAATTAATGGATTTATATCAGGCTGGTCATCCGTGGGGCTCCCCAGATCTCCATTCTATGGCCAAAAGCATAAAAGCTTTTTAACACTTTTATAAGTGATCTAGATGCAGGTATCAAATATGCGTTAAGTACAATTGCTGGTGCTACCAAACTAGAAGGAGCTCTGAGTGTTCTTAGAGGTTTGTCCAGCAGTTTAGTAGCAGCAAAGTATATGTGTGAAATCTTTTTTTCACTTCCGTTCAGTGAACTCAGCAATGCAATGACATTTCCACAGAACTATCCCCGTGAGGGTTACACACCCGTTAAGCAGGGAAGCTGTGGATGCTCCATCTCTGCAAGTGTTCAAGGACAGGCTGGACAGGGCTCTGAGCCACCTCTTTTAGTATCAGTTGTCTGTGCCCATGGCAGGGATTGGGGTCTTTAAGCTCCCTGCCAGCCCAAAGCGTTCTGTGATTCTGTGAGAAGGTCTCTGCAATTGTCAGCTATTTGTAAGAGGACACTTTCCCTCGGTGAAATTGGCACAAGAACATATAGAAAAGCAAGGTGTAGGCAGGTGAGAATCAATCTCTCCTCTCATGTGAGGCCCAGAGTAAATGGCCTCAGGTTTGCCCGGGTGGGTTTGGGTTGGATGTCAAGTGAGACTCCTTCACCAAAAGGGTTGTAAAACATTGTAACAGGCTGCCCAGGACAGTGTGGGGGGGGGTCAGCATGCCTGGAGGTATTTAAAAGACACGTAGCTGTGGCACTAAGGGACGTGTTTTAGTGGTGGATTTGGCAGTGCTGGGTTATCAGTTGGACTTGATGATTCTGGAGGTTTTTTCTAACCTAAATCATAGACAGTACCTTTAAGGCTGTATTCCGCCTAAAAGTCTCCATTGGATCACAAACTCTCCAAAAGCATTTGAAATGATGGGCACTCTGTACCACAAACACAGCATGCTCTGGGTATTCCAAATCACCAGTGCCTTGTACAATCAGCTCTTGTCTAAACAGGATCACTTAAAAATTTCAGGTGAACTGAAAAGTGCGCAAAGTTAAACAAGTGTGGCTTAAATCTGTGCAGCCCTACTGTGGAGGCTGTTCTAAAGTTATGCAGCTCCCAATCTCTGTTAGCTGAAGGATCATGAATTAGAGCAAACTTAAGTCAGCATGTATTTTTGGTCACAGCCCCACATGTTTAGAAGTGAAGAAAGGCAAAAAAAAGTACTTGTTAAAAAAAAACCCAACAAAACAGTCTCTTAGGATATCTGCTTAGCCCTAATTCAGAACAGACTCTTGATGTAACAGATTACCCTGAACAACCTAGCAAGACATTTGTTTCTCAAAAATAAAAATATGTCAAATCTGTTTTTGTAAAGAACAACATTTGGGTTTGTTTTTTTTCTCTCTTACCAGAACAGAGGTGGTTTGAATCAACTGCCTTTAAAAACTGACATGTGAGCGGGAGAATAAAAGGGACTCTAGAGGACTTAATAGCTGCCCTTTGGCTATAACCAAAACCACAATAAAGTGCTAGATGTGATGGATAACTAAGATTACTAAATTTTGAATTTTAGCTTTTTGGTGGGACACTTCTGAAATCTTTTGCAAATTATACCTAACATGATTGTATACCAAAATTTCTCCTTTATTTTTAAAGTTTTCTTCCACTTGGAAAAATTGTTTTAGGTAGAAGTTTGTTGATGTTCTGACTGTAAGGTCTACAGCTGAATTAAGCAGGATTAAAACATTTTTTGCTTCCCAAACTAATACAAAAGAAAAAAAAAACCTCAGAATTTTTGAGTTTGTTCTTTCTCTGCAAATTAATGCTTCCAATTTCAAGTCTTGGATGGAAGAGGATGTCACAGGGGTGTTTTGGACATCTCCCTGGTGGAAAGCCAAGGCCAGTGAAGGTTTTAAGGACTTAAGTTGCAGCAGAGGGATTTCACGTGAGCAAAAAAGTCTGACAGTCACATCTTGCATCCTATTTAATTGTTTCCAGGAGGTGTTTAAGAGCATCATTCCCTGTTTGCATGCTTCACTTCTTCAAAGGAGGGGAGCTCACTACAGGGCCTCATGTAGTGTTGATTTGTAGGATATTTGTGTCTCTGATTCTTGACTTCCAGTATAGAGATTATTCAGAGAAGAGAGGATGAGCAAAAAGGCAGTCTTTTCCTGTGCTACAAGACCAGGTAAACTTGTCCAAACATCCAGAAATTAAAGGGAAGCAGACCTGGAATATGAGGAGCCACTGTTCTATGTGTTCTGGGAACATGTTGGTGACAATGTTTTGGAGAATGTTAATGGATGGCAACTTGGGAGATAATAGTCATGAGCTGCAAAGTTCCAAATGGAAAGAGAAAAAGCAACAAAATAAATATCATACACTCTAACAGGCCAGCTTCTCTAGGGCCAGAAAACTGACATGTGAGCACTCAAGAGAGAGGAAGGCAAACACAGAAAGAAAGAAAATTGGCATTAATTGCTGGCTAGGCAGATAAGAAAAGATGAATTTGAGACAACTGAGAAGGCAAACAAACTGCTAAAACACATCAGGAGTCAGTTACAGGAAGATCCTTCAAGCCTGGCCCACTGTTTCCCCTCGACCTTCCATAAAAGGAGGAGCATCCAAGCAGCTAAAAATGAGTCCTGCTGGTGTGAAGGTTCTATTTTGAGCTAATCAGGGATTTAACAGTTTACATAGTACTTAGTTGCAACAGGTATTTTCAAAGTAGAACTTTCAAATATGTAGAAAATCATCACCTGTTATCTCAAAGCCATTAACAATTATCTTTGAGAACAGGTAGAAATTAGAGAAGACTGGAAAATGGCAAATGTAGTGCTAAACATTAGTATGATACATGTGAGAACTCAGTTGCAGAAAAAACAGGAGAGTCTTTTAAGCCTATGAGAACAAAAGGATCTGGGTAATATCCAGGCTGTATTTGTCGAGAATAAGTGGGGTGTAACCATTGCAATATTTTGGGGGGACAGTATTGTAAGCATTGTGGATAATAGAGAAATCTTGATTTTAGTAAGGCCTGTCTTTATTTCACATGAGAGTCTGGGAGCTGGGGAAAGAAAATCTTTGACAAAACTAGTAAACGGTAGGTGGAAAACTCTGAGTTTTTATTAGCGATTATCCATCACAATGAAAGCAGGGCTGGGTGTAGGACACCAGGTTCTGTCTGCTCTGCAGCCAGGGCTGCTCTGTATTCCAGTTAATGATCTACATGAAAGAAATGAGACCAGATTTTCAGGAGCTCTCTTGTAGGACAAGATAAGAATTAAAAAGAATTCTGAAAAATTGGAGATAAGGACTAAAAAGGCAGAATCCCATTAAACAGGAAGAAGAGCATGTACTGCATCTAGGAAGGCACACTTGTTGCAGACAGTCATGTGTGAGCTCTGTTTTTTGAAGAGGGATATTTGGGTGTTACTTTGCATCCCAATCAGAATATGAGTCACTGGTGTCATGCTGCTAAGAAAAGACAAGCACTAAACTTGCTGAGAAACAAAAAGCTAGGTTATAAATCACAGTGGAAGAATTATTTCACCGAAGCCCAAGAGCATTTGAATTCTCAGAACTGTATTTCAAGAAATTTGTGGATCATTTGCAAGAAGTCAAAAGGGAAACAGCATATGAAATAAAATAAATTTTTAATCAATGACTTAAGAGGACAGGAATTTCATTTCATACTGTACTCCATAATTTAGAAAACTGAATTGTAAGAAATTGAGAATCCATATTTAAGGGAGAGATTGATTTAAAGGGAAGAACATATAGAAATGGTCTTCAAGTACACGAAGATAAGTAGAATATATTCTCAATTTTCTATAAATAAAGCAAGAAATGGCAGGCCTAAAGTGGGAAAAGGTGTGGGGGAAAATGTGGACTAGACAGTAGTTCCTAAAAATAAAGGTAGCAAAGTCATGAAGCAGATAGCCTTGAAAGATAGCGAGGTGTTCAGCAGAAATCTTCTCAAAGAGACTAAGAAAAACAAAACCAAACCCAGTTCTGTCTATTATTACATAGATGTTCTTTGGCTCAGCTAACTTAGGGGCCTTTCACCCCTTTTTCTGGGAATCTGAGACAGGTGTGTTAGGAACTACCTAATTACACTTTATAAGTTAGTTAAGCTGGATGAGAACAAAAACTTACAATTAAAAAATAGTACTTCAGAATTAAATTTAATTTTCCCATTTGATTTACTTAGCTACTAAGACAGAGCTAACCAAAATATCATACCAATGACCAAACTTCAGTGTACTAAAAACATATCCATGCCAACAAACCTGCAACAGTTTTCTTTTTCCCCTTTAGCTGTATTAAAATACATATCAAATGCTAACAAACCTAGAAGATTCTGAAAGCACAACAGAAAATAAGGTACAATAAATTGTATTCACTCAACATACAGATAGACTTCTATTCTAACTACTCAGAGCTAGAGTCTTCCAACCATTAACGGATCAGTCCTGCAGGGAATCGAGCTAAATATTTCCTGTAGTCTCTTCAACTTGGTTTGGAACTAGCTCTGTTCTGGAGAAAGGCACTGGAAAAAAGTCTGGTTTAGTGAAGACCAGGGAACCTCCTTTCTACTCTTGGCTCTTCTAGTCAGTTTTCCTAAATTGTGCTGAAAGCTAAAAATACCACAGTGACAACATTGAATGGCAAAATGATATGAGGTAGTGAGATTTGGCTGCACTGAGAAAGAGAATTACCTATCACCAAAGGAGTTTAAGTGGATTCCAGAAGAGCAGAGAAGTCTCAGCACTTCAGTGAAACAGGGATTGTCTTAAAGTGTTGTGCAGCAAAAATACTGCTCTGGGATAAACAAAGGCTACAAGCAATTCCATGTGTTTTTAAGAAAGAAACCTAGAATAAAATTCAGGCAGAATTTTAAAGTTGTTAAGCCTTTTGAAAATCATTAAATTGTGGATTCTAAACCAGCTATGGAGACTACTTAGCAATGGCCATTTTCTTTGATATCAGATAAAGGTTTCTTTGTTCTATTTTTAGGCTCACTAATATTTTTCTGTCTCACTTCTACTATAAATATGACAAGATGTAATTTGATTATAAATTGTGATGATAAGGAGATAGGATTGCAAAAAAACTGTCCAACAACCAGCACATCTGATATCAGTTTGGAGGTACACGTCATAGAATTTTTCGACTTGGAAAGGACCTCCAAAGTCATGGAGTGCAACTGTTAACTAACACTACCATATTCACCACTAAACTGTGTCCCCAAAGGCCACATCTACACGTTTTTTGGACACTTCCAGACATAGTGACTCTGCTACTTCCCTGTGCATGCTCTTCCAAGGCCTGACTACCCTTTCAGTGAAGGAATTTTTCCCAATATTCAATTTAAATGTCCCCTGGTGCAACCTGGGGCCATTCCCTCTTGTCCTGTTGCTTGTTACGTGGGAGAAGAAACCAACCCCCACCTTGTGACAACCTTGAACAACATCATATGAGTATCAGAGATTGAGCTGCTGCTTTTTTCTTGAACAGAGATGTTCTTTGCCTAGGTTCCAGAATAAAGTAGCAAAAAATTCACCCCACACACAATTGGAAAGGTGAAAAACATTTTGACCTAAAAATGTGGATTTTTTAAAATGTAAAACGCGTGTAGAAGTATTTCTTGAAAGCCTATGTCTGACAAAACGAATTATCTGTATTTCCCTTCCTTCTATTACAGCCTATCAATCATTTTTTACCCTGATGACAGTGTTGAGAAAGAACCACTTTCTCAAGAAACCAGGAAGATTTTGCAATACAGGTTGCACAAGCAGCCCAGTGCAGGTGCAGTCTTACAGGAGAGAGGTAAGGAAAGTCAATACCCCAAGACTGCAACTAATTTAAACCTCTGATGACTCAAATAGAATTCTGGTATTTTATCTCCTTATAGCAGAAAGTACTTTAGCCTGTAGTGTTAACCTCCCAGTGCTGCAGCTGGTCCAAGGTAACTGGAGAATCAGATCCTTAACTTGACATCATAGAAAAACAAAAATTCTCAGGTTATTTTATTGTCAGCATTATGCAAGGCTATTTTTTCCTTATCCTGGAAGAGCAAAATAATTGATTTTATGTGTATTTCTAACTCCACTATGTGTGCTTTGGCTACAGGAATAAAGAAACTAAGAAACATTCAAATTTTTTTTGTCAAAAATTTCAGAACAAATAATTTATCTAACAGCAGATTGCCATGTCACAACTGTGAGAGTGAAAGAAAATGCTACATTACTCTTGTAGTTGACATACCATGACAAAATGAAACTTTATTTTTCCCCCATTTACTTTTCTACTGGTGAATTGTTATGTAGAGTACTTAATCTATATCCCTATCCCCCCTAGAATCTAGTAAAGAATTTCTGTCTTGGTTCAAATTAAGGAATTGTTTTCTTTTATTATATCTCTGCACAAATGAAGTGTGATTTTCCCCACTGGGGAAATCCCCTTACGTAAAAATGCTGACTTCATTTAAGAATGTCCCAGATATGTAACAAAATATACTCCAGGTCTGATTAGTCCTTGCCTCATATTTTGATATCTGATCCTGTATTGATAAGGAAATGATAATTTACAGTTGAGTCTGAGTAAACCCTAATTCATACCAGGATGAGTTGGTGCCAGCTGAATTTTTTAAGGTATTGTATTCTTGCACTTGATAGCTGCTACAAAGTCAAACTGTAAACTTACAACTTGTCAATTGTAAACTTGAAAATTGTTTACAATTTTCACATATTCTCAAATATTTGTGATAAATAAGTCTCTGACTCTAGACAAGGCATTAACATCTTCCTTGGTGATTAATAAAGCAAACTTCCCTGTTGCCACTCATCCCCATGAGGTTTTTAAACAAGCTGGGTTTGCAGTGTGGACTCAGGCCTCTATTTCCAGTCACAGGCATCAATTTGAGTCTGTCAATCAGACACTGAGTGTACAGAGAGAATGGGATGGGATAAAACCAGAAAATATTTCTTTCATTGACACATGAAATAATTAGCTTTTAATTGACCACGAAATCCAATAATTTTTAAAGCCTTTTAAATTTTTGTATGCGAGGGTCCTATTCATTATTTTTTTTCTCATTGCATGAAGGGATCAAAGCTGTTAACAAGCAATTCAATAAGCATTGTGTTCACTGTTGCTGGCTTAGGGACTTATCTGACAATCTCAAGTAAAAAAAAAGAAAAGAAAAAACCCACAAAACTGCTATAGTAAGATAATTCAGAAACCTATTAGAAAATTAATAACCCAAGGGAAAGAGCCATCCATGATTGATGGCAGTGTATTCTTCTGAAGAAACAGAAAGCTTGTTACAGCTCACAGCCCTAAGTGCAAAGTTCATCACTTTGCTTTTGACTTCATTCCCTCCACACTGATTCTCACTGATGACTGTCCCAGTGTTATGCTCAACAGATGAATAGTCATCCTTGTGCCAAAATATTCCACTGAGATTACTCTCACGCACACACACTCCCAGAATGTCTCCATTTCACATGCTCTGCTTCAAACAACATCCTTCTGAGCATCAACACAAATACAAAAACCTATAGAGACCACAGAGGTTTTACAGGATTGCTATATGCCCATAAGTAGGAAGAATAAATATGATTTAACAGCTACAGTTATGCTTCTTCTGCACAGGAGGACAGTGTGTAAACTCATGCAAAGGTTTGTTCATAGGGAAAACTTCCTGAAGCAGTTTTTGGTGGAAGACTGAGAAAGTTACAGAGTCCAGGCTATGCCAGAAATGTCGTGCTAAGGATCTGTGCATACAATCTGTATATTAGAAATGTTTTAGGAAAGAATCTAAATCCCACCTCTATCAAGCAGCAATGCAACAGAAGACTGAATGGAGAAGTGCTGGAGGAGAAATGGTTTGTGCATTTTAATTTCTGTGAAAGCTGTGATGCAGAATAGTGTCAGTTCATGGCAAAGGTGAAGGTAACATCTCAACTTATCTCACCTGAACATACCCTGCTCCCCAAGGGAAAACTCTTAGTTCAGAGTACATGAACAACAATTACACTGCCATGCATGAACAAATAAGATCTTTTTTCCACGTAAAGACGTTAAAAGTGGAAAGGAAAATTATGAAAACTTAAATATTCTGTTACAACAATCTGACTCTTCCAAGAAGACTATAAATTCCACCTTATAATTATCCTGGTAGAGCAAAACTCTTTGCAGCTACATTGGTACAAATATTTATAGTAGTATCAAGATAATTATACCTCCATTTCATTGAGCAAAATTCTTTCATTTTTCCCCCCTCAAGTTATCTGAAACAAAAGTATAAAAAAAACCCACCCCAAAAAATCCAAACCAACCAACCAACCAACAACAACAACAAAAAAGATACAGTGTCTGGAGAGAAAGTAAAAAAAAAAAAAATTAACAGAAGGTGGTTTTGAATTACTTGTGAGGGGAATAAATTACAAAGCAAGGGATTTATTGATTTTATTTCAGTTACCTTAGTTAAAGAGTATACTTGTACTAGCAACTATTCAATATGTTTAAGGAAAGATAAAAGAAATATTAAAACTACAAAATGTTTAGAGATGTTTCTTCAAAAGTAAACTTGTTTCTTGACAAGGTAAAACCCAACAAATTTAAGATATACAGCATTTATCACTCAAGACTATCATGCTGTCAAGGTAGATGCCTTCATTAAAATCACAGCAGTTGGATCTTTTGCTCTACAGCACAACTCCTTAATTTTTAGGAATGAGTTCCAGACCTTGAGCACTGATGAGTTTCATAAAGCAAATAAAGAAAATTCTTAATTTTAACTGTTCATTAGAGCTATTTACTCAGATCTCATTCATCACCTTCAGCTTCTCGCAGCTGTGGAAGGACCAAGATGAACAATAACACCAAGGAGCCAGAACACTACCCAAATACAGTACCCTGCTTTTTGGAGATTTGCCTACCTAAAATCCATCAAGTGCCATACACTGAACCCAAAGTTACACCACTGGAGATGGCTGAGGGTGGCGTCTCACTCACTATGTAGCTTGCCATAACAAACCTCAGCAAGGCTACCTTGGATCAGACTGAATAAAGAAAAAAAAAAAAAACAAACCCCAAACCAAGCCAAGAGCTTCTGCTAGCCAAGCTAAGCTGCCTGCAAGGGCAGCAAATCACCACTTTTTATGACCTTAATGACATAAGAGTGAAGCTGCAGGGTTTTAAACCTATAGAATCCAAAGGAAAGCATTAGCATTTAGATGCTCATCTTCACCAAGGGTCAACTGGTGACGTTTCAAGTATCTTGCAGTCCAGACAGACATCCTTAACCTCCAACTTTCATCTCAAACTGGCCAGCCTCTCACTGATGTAGACCAGCACTCAGCCTAGCACAGGCCTGCACTCCATGTCACCTCATCCTACATAATGCAGACACTGCTTTGCATCACAGCTCCTCTTAGCAATTATCATCTCTGCTGTCACACAGGTGAATTTGAATCAAGACCACAGCAAAAGCACAGAGCAAGTTATAAAATTAATTACAAGAGAAATGTTACTTCTAAGGGTGAGGAGCCTACTCAAAACCAGGGCCAAAAGCAACAGATTCAGCCTTACTTCATGCTTCCTGACCCCCAGCCCTCTCTTCCTGGGATCAAAGCCATTGTCTTCGCCCCAGTTCCTTCTCTTCCCTTGGCAGTGGGCCCTGATTGCCTGATAGATCCCAGCTGCTTTGATCTCTCCTCTTAACTCCCTCCTCCCCAGTACTCCAGCACTAATGACACAGCTGGAGGTGGTTGTTACTCATACAGGTGATAAACATGGGCCCAAGTATCCTTTCAATAAACAGAGGATGAATGAGCCCCATAGGAAAAGAATATAGGAGAACTTTCAGAACATTTTTGTGTAATTGGGCCCCTCTAAGCTCTGAGATGACATCTCTGAGGAGCAGCATTTTACAAAATGTGGATGGAGGAAATACATACTGGCTTAATCCAGCAGCCAGAAGTTTCTAGAGCAGCTATTTTCCCCAGTCCTCCCCTCAGTGTTATGATTAATAACAGAGATGGCTTGTCTAGCCCTCTCCTTACTTTACTGTCCTTCCTCTGGCAGTTGTGAGGGAGAGGCAAGAGGCAGGGGGAGGATTTTCTTGTTTCTGTTATCATGGCTTAACGAGTAGTTTGACATTCATAGCAACATAAACAGGCAGAAAACCAAGAACAAATTACACATGCAAATTAATTTAGGCTCTGGAATTAAGAGTTGCTCAGTACGTGGCATGTGGAGGAGCAGAACACAGTGCAAGTTACCTTCCACCTGACTTGCAGACATCAGTGGATCATCCTGGGGATGCATAAGTTTAGATCACATTTCCTATTTGCTGCAGAACTATATGCTCTACTCAGCTACTGACTACAGTGGGGCTACACAGGGTTGAAAGACAGTGATTTGGGCATGAACGTGGTATTAATTACACCAGCTTTTGGCTGCTCTGGTCCTGCTGCTGCCCAAGAAGAATGATTTCCACAAGCTTCACTATTACATAAATCACTGTGTAGGTGCTTGGGGCTTGACAATCCATGCAGAAATACATGCTGGCTTTTCATCTCTCCAATTTTTCCTCTGTGATACTTTTTTCCATTGAAATTTGGAAGGATGGAAACTATTTTTGCAAATTCCTTTCCAAGTTAAAAGATTCAAGCATTCCATAATTTATTTTTTTGACCATGAAATTTAATTTTCTTCTTAAAACCTGGATTAAAAGTGACAAGCATACTGAACTCATGGAAATCATACCCTGTTGGGGAAGATATTAAAAACCATATGTCACATTGCCTCTTAAATCCAGAATTCAAGCCATGGGAACTAGATCCTCAGTAACACTTGAAATGCACATGACATATGCAAGGCTCAGCAGTAACAAGTATTTCTCATAGTCTGTTATGGGACTGGTATTGCACTTGTGTTCTCCTGTGAGCTCTGAAATGGACTGTTCAGGACAATGAATTTATCAGACCTGCCTGTGCACAAAAGCTACAAAATTTTTTCAAGTTTTCTTCAGTTGTTTTGAGAGACCTTGGAATATCATGGGGTTCTTGAAAGGACTAGAGGCCAGCTTAGAGGTAACCATATAAATGAGTAAAAAGATGCAGTTTGTGAAAATTGAATTCACCTTGAACTTTCTCATCACTTCTAGCATAAGAACCAGTGAATTCCATAAACACTGGTATTACCAGTCTGTACTTGGACAGAGGATCTTCAATAATATCAGCAGAACTCTCAGTAGGGCCAGAGACTAAGGCTTGTAAGAACAGGACTCACATCAGCATCCCTGTGCATGCAGTTACTGAAAATCAACCACAGGCAGTACTAAATGGTTTAAATCCTACTCTTGTCACAAGCTCCTCCTCTCACTAAAGATTCACAGATTCTGAGTCCTATTGAGGGTGAGATCTAACATGGATTCTGTACAAAATGCTTGGAGAACTAGTCCCTCTCTGAAATTTAATTCTGCATTCCCTCCTCACTGAATTAAATAAAAAGCAAATGACTCATAAGTATATTAAATATTTCAGTGAAGTATGGTACTGGCTGCTGCTGAGTATTTGGGAGAAAAGATTAAAATGGGTGGGGTGTTTTAAGGTCAAATCTGTTCTGTATTTTTTGAAACACACGAAGTTGACTCGATATTCCCTTTTAAAACCTTAAGATTGACATGAATATGAAATAATGTTATAGCAGTGAAAAACGTTTAAAAACACTTTATAATTGCAATTGGATTTTTCATAAATGAAAATATATAGTCACACTAGGAAGTAATTTATAATTTACCATAAAACCACAAATGACAACTCCCAGTGCAGTATCTTCAGTCCACAAAGACACTGGTGGATTACAGTTTAGAGCCTAAAGAAAGAAAAATTGCTAATTAATCAGATATATAAACACATATGACCAATTTTACATGGACTAGTCTGTACATTATTATAAAATTACTGGATATAACTTTGTACGCCAAATGAAACAATTACAGATAAGTCATAGAGTGCAGGGAGATGGCTATTATAGTAACTTCTTTTATATAAGACAATACAGAGCTTATCCAAATATTGTGTTACTGGAAAAGTGCACCAGGGCAAACCCTAGAGATGAAGTAATAGGGTAAGTGAGCCAAGGTTTCTCTTTCCTAGCCTGCTTTAAGTGATGTTTTTGTCACAGATGTACCTAATGACACACACTATTGGAGTGAATGTGGAAAAATCTTCGCACAAGAGATGTTATACTTTTATTTTCCTTGCCAGGCATAAATTGATTCCATATAGTGTTACCACATAATCCTGTGAATACTCTGTTCTGTGCAGAATCATACTTTGGTGGCACAGATATTCTGTGTTCTAGTTTTGCTGGTTTTATTAAATATTAAAACTACTCTTTGTTGCTTTAACTTTTATTAGAGGCATAAAGCTTGTATGACTAAAGATTAAAGCTTAGCATGTACCACTATAAAAGCTTGAGAAAATCACTCAAAAGTAGAAAAGAAAAAATGCAACAAAATAACCAATTTTTTTCCCCTTTCGGCAAAGCTGTTTTGCAAAGAAGGCTTCAGCATAAGTGCATGTCAATTCTGTTTTAACACAAAGATATTGAAATCAGGGTCAAAACCTTAGGCCTCGGTTATTTTGTGTTTGAGGTGGGGTTTTTTTGGTCACTAAGCTGAGCTAAAATGCCTCCTTGGCTTTCTGGTGTGCCCAAAGGGCACTGCAAAGCTTTGCTTTTCCCCTTCCCTTTGCCTCCAGGTCCCATATAATTGATTCTGACCAAGTGTTAGTAGTTACATCCAACTCCCAGAAGTTTTTCCTGAACTACGGTTATTCCTGGTGATTCATACGTCTGAGAATCTTTCTGAAAAATAAACTATTGGAACCTTTAAAATAATTAACTTGGCTCTTCTAGTGCACAGGATCTTTTGAAGAGATTGCAGGGAAGGGAGAGATGTAAGAGAAGTGGAGGGCTGGCCCTTGTGCTTGTGGAATCCTGGCATTGGGAGCGCAGTTTTCTTTATCTGCTTACACTGGGGACAGATGCAGAAAGCCAAGGGCAACTTACCTCCCAGATGCAGTGACTAATGGCATGTAAACATATCAAAGAGGTCTCCTCTTTTCCAATAAAACAGAGTCCAACTTCATTTTTGCTTCTTGAGAGTGAAGGGGAATGTTAAAATAAAAACTGAAGATACAGAAGGATTGCACTCTTATCTAAACTGGTCAGTACCTTTCCAATAAATATTTTGAAGTAACTTTCCTTTGCCTCATAGGTATTCAGTCCCTTCCACACTGAGTAACGTTTAAAGCAGGGCAATAATCAATAAAAATTCAAGTGACCTGCTGCCAAGCTTGTTGCTGACTCATTCACAGAGGTTAGAAAGCTGTCTAATCTGTTCCTAGTTCTGTTTATTCACCTGGAAAATTTAGGAGCAAGTCATAATTTGTGTTTAGAAAGCACTCTGAAAAAACCCCATGTAATTACTTCCTCATTAAAAGTCTGTATGATTCGTTTGACTCGACACGACCAATACTCTTGTGTGTCCTCCTGACTCAAGGATGTCCTTACGAATCAAATACTATAATTTCTGAAAGCCTTACTTTGTTTCTCTTCTGATCCTTTTTAGTTCTCTGCTTTCTCTGGGATTTGATATTCTCCATGCTATATTGTATGTTTGCCTTAAAAAACTGAAAATAAAGCTGAGAACCTACATTTATTCCCTCAAATGCTGAAGTCTAAATATTGGGAGGTTCAGAGGATAAAAAGAGAATTTGCACTTGAGTTATGTGCATAGCAGAAATTTATCAAGTAGGAAGGAAACTGCTTGCTTTCTACTTCTACTGCTGGGCTTGCTTTCCCCAGGAAGGAACAGGCAACTGATTTGAAGATTATTGACTTGAATCAAGAGCACTAAGGTTTCAGGAGAAGTCAGGTTTGGGAATAACAGAAAAAACTGAGTTCAGTGAGTCCTTTACCAATCATAACTCTTTCTTATCTCCTGATACAAACTGTCCTCTTTCACAACCTTGTAGGGTTCCCACTGGCTGAAATTGTGAGTGTGGTCTGTATAGAAGCCACTCCAACAGCCAAGTGCTTTCTCAATAATAGCTTTCAGCCCCTGCTTTTCCTGTAGCATGCACTGAATGGAATGAGTTCCCTGTTTCTTACAGTCATCAGAATTGTATGCCCTGTCCTAGATTTGCATTACCCAGGCTACTTCTCCCTGTTCCCTGGAAGTTTGAGCAAATCTGCCCTCAGATCCCAGTATTTATAGGATTGCATATGGATTGAAGACAAAAAGAAATTAGATTAATAAGTTTTGCCTTCCCTTAGTTAGTTGGAACATATGTGTGTGCATTCAGATAGACAAATGTATAAAAGCCAGACTAGCAACTACTTGTCTGCTTGCTTTGCCTCTAACTCCTGAGCCTTCTTTTGGCTGTGCTGGGGTTCTTGAACTGTTTGTGCATACTCTGAACTGAGATTCTTCCTCTGTCTTTCTGACCATTTGGGTCAGTGCTCTTCCGCTCTCCTGGCCACTGCGTGCTCTCCCTCTGAGTCCTTATGTCCTAGCAATTAGACATTATGTCTTTGTTTCCCCACTAGGGAAATTCCATTGTTCCAGCTCCTGGCTCTAGGGAGGATGGGGAAAGACTAAGATTTCCTCTCTTTTTTGCTGTTTTTTTTTTTCCCTTCATTTTGTCTTAGGCACATTTATTCAATGATTCAGGGATATGCCTGTAAATGCTCTCCTGCTCCTTAACTCCTGCACACTTAGGGAATCTTCTGTATTATTTCTGTTTTGTTTCCATCTTAACAGAGAACTCAATTACAAACAGTAATAACTAAACTAAACCATCTTCTCTCGCCCATGCAGTGAGTCACCAGGATTTTCCATAATAATAGATGAATAAGCACATTTTTTAGGCTTTTAATAGTCAACTATGCTTCACAGAAAAAGGGAGCTTTGACACTACTTCTGGACCTAGAATCTTCTCCCCCTGAAAGCTTTTTGACCTGTGGATGATAAAGGGGTTATACACTTTTCCATCAAACTGAATGTTGTACATCTTGGTCTTATGAGTCAACACAGCTTTTTAACTGAGCTGCCTTGTAAGCAAGATAGCATCTGCAAGATGAAAATGAGAAACAGCTGTAACAGAGGACAAAATAAAACCTTGTTTAGATACTGTGTGGAAATGCATATGGTAACCCAGGGATATTCCAAAAACTATAGCAGCCTCCTGAAAATTGAAGGCCACATCTCTTTCATTAATTTTTATGCTGGTTTGAAGAAAAATGTGGTACATGATCAAATTGATCAGTCCATAGGATAAACACAGAATGCAGTGAAAGCTTGAACTGCTGTACATATCCAGAAGATCTCTCTTTCTCTGGCAGGACTTTATAGGGATTTCAGTGTACTATTTCATATCACTGGAAAAAATGACAAGTGGAAATGTAAAGCTTGCTTTAAAAAGGTTTTCTCAGTGTTACTGTAGGACTCAACATATTTCTGCTTTCCATAATGCGGTATTTCCCCCAAACTGTGAAATTATTGTGCTTCATAACTCAGTACAAGCACTTTAGACAAATGCAATTTCTGTAATAGTCAGAAAAAAGGAATGGAATTTATCAATTTAACCATTTAAACCATATATGAGAAGTTGCCATTTAATTGTTTATACCAACATTCTGCAAATTGACGAGGAACCAGTGAAATTAAAGTCCCAATGCAACATATTCTTTACTGTCAAGGGCAATGAGTGGTCTCATTTAGAGTGCAGCAGTCATGAGGGGAAACTATGTCACTGGGTAAAGAAACTGATATTTCATATGGATTTGAGAGCCAAACAAGTTCAAGGAATTACCAAAGTCAGGGGGAATGAGGCAGAGCCCCTTGTAGGATTAATCAGTGATGCTGCCTGATTTCTAAGGGATGGAATGATTGCGAGATACCCTAGAAATACCTAAAGACTGGTCTTTTCATCAGTGTCACCTCAGAATGTGGTAATTTAAAAATGCACTAGTAGGTCACATAAGGAGATAGCACGAACTACCTGTTATTTTGTGCTCATATTCCTGTATTTTACATTTATGGTGGGTTAGTCTGGGGCACACCAAATTTTCTTAGTTAGTATCATTCGTGTACCTCATTGTTAAGATGCTGTTAAATTCCAGTTTCAGATAATGCATAAAGTTGTTAATGGAGGCACAATATTAACTGCTTTTGTTTCTAAATATTCACTCTTAATTGCACATACACATTCTAGTTTAGTCCTCTTTATTAGTATTCCTTGTCCTTGTGATTTTTATGATCCAGACAATTTAGACTGAGAGCAGAATTTTAAAAAGGTACAACATGAAATAGATTGCAAAATAATTTACTCTATAATGTATTCCATAGAGCTATACTGTGCCCATAATGAGCATAGATAAATTCATTTTGATGTATCATGCTTAGCACAGAGGTAAGTGGGCATGTAATTAACTCATTTATTTTGTGTCTCTTCACCTAGTAATACTGTAATTATTTTTCTTAGCCATCAAGTTATTACAGCACAATTTAATTTCAACCTAGAGTATGATTTACTCTACCAGATCTTGTGATTCTGTGAAGGCAAAGAAATTTCTCCTGCTTCTCTATTTCAGCCCCCTCAACATCTGCCCCGTTTCAGCAGGTGGAATGAAGCCACCTGACATGCCACTTTCAAAGGCAGGCTGACCAAAGCCCTGGAATTTGCAGATGCATGATTAAGCCTTTGCTAGTGAGAGGGTGTATGAGTTGATTTAAAAGAGCTGCATACTACCTTTTGTAAATCTGTCTTTTAACTGACAAAGCAAAAGTGGCCTAGCACTAACTTTTATTGGTTTTTGTCTTAAATCTTTGCTCTGTACCAGATCTGTTCCTGAGAATTCAGGTTTTCATCTGGCAGGTAGAGTTGGTATTCTCCAAAGACTGGATATTAAAATGGAACATAAAGCCAAGCTACTGAAGCTTGTTATAGTCTCATTGGATGTTTTGGCTGAGTTGCTGTGTGACGTATAAAAATGACAAGACTGCCTTGAAGACCAGAAATCCTTCAAGGTCATTTTAGCTGGATGCTTTTCTGTGCCCAAGGAATTTGGCAGATTGCAGAAAATCCTGTCACATGTGCTTCTCAACATGTAAATTGAGTACTTTCCCGTTAGAAATCTAAGCCATTGTGCCTGTGCACTTGGGGAAGTTCTATGTCCTCAGGAGCATGAAGCTATGTGAAAGGACTCCTCCTTTACTGTGTGGCAGAGACCTTCATTTAAGAGGAGCATAGCAGAAATGTTTGAGAACAGGACCAGTCAGTATCAATCTCACGAACACTTAAAATGCAAATAACAAGATAACTGCAGTATATTTACATTGTTTGAGAAAACACATCTTACCCTGCAAATGTTCTTTCTGCCTTACAAACAAATGTCAACATTATTTCAGTTGCTGCCTGCACAAACCAGTTTAATCTACAAAGCAGCTGAAGACAGGTGTCAAAACTGATCTGTGTAATCAAGGATGTAACTTTCTCTTGTGTCTTTGCAAAAAAACATAGAAAAAGCCCCTAAGACCCCCATTTTGTTTGTATGTAAAAAGATGTTGGTGATGTTTCCTGTTTAGTATTATATTCCTGTAACAGAAAGCCTCTCAAGAGTCCTTTCATTTACTGTGAGAGGTATAAAGGCTGTCTTATGACAGTTTCAGAATCCCACTTCAAGAGGTTAGAAAACTCATAATTCATGTGGCTGGCAGCAGCCTAGTTTTCATCCTTCTATTGCTATGCAAAACTTCTACTCATGTGGCACAGTTCACCCCCCATCCTGTGGACTCTTGCATCATTCTATATTCTGTGAAATCCATAAGGAAAATATAATTTGTTTGTTTGCACTTGCCTCACCCCTGGCAGCAGCTGTATGGAATCAAGTGAATGCAGTGTAATAAGATTACCTATCTCCTGGAGAGAAACCAGAAAGGATGGTGTCAGTCATGGTAACACAATGCCACCCTGAAAAATAATAAAAAACTCACTGCCATTCAATGTTCAGTGTCTGTGGGTAATCCTCTACTCATCCCATGGGAGGGCATGACCATATCAGAGAATCATTTAGTCTGGAAAATACCTTTAAGATAATCAAGTCCAAAACCAATCTGCAGAACTGCAGGCAAGCCACAGGAGAACCTTTTCATACTTTCAAAGTGCAAATCTATGCTTTGAAAAAACCCTGCACTACCTGAGACAATGAGCTGCTCTGATGTTGGACTGTTTGGTTCATTTGTGTAAGTCTGGGTAATAATTCTGCATTCTACTGACTTCATGTGAGGCAGTCCACAAATAAGTTAATAATTCTGTATTTTAGGCAGCATCTGACAAGACCACAGTAATAAAAGGACAGGTCACCTTAGGAAATTGCTTTTTAATGGGTAAGCTCAATCCTCCAAACAGAATGAAATAGCAATCAAATATATGATGTTATAATGAAATGTGTAAGCAAAAGGAATTAAGTGGGAGTTTGAAAGGCAACTTCTTCACTTGTCATTTAAACCCTTGACTCTGACACCTTGCAAACTCATTCCAATATATTTTTAAAGTACAGAGTGTGATTTTAATTTTTTTCGCTATCTGATACATTGTTATTCTCATGTAAAGAATGGGTGTAGGTACAAAGGTAGATGGCAAAATCCAAAGAAACATCATGATTCTCCTTCACTGTTTAACAAACTAATTGGTTAAAAAGAAATTATTGTATTTTTTTCCTTTTAAATAGATAGCCTCCACGTTTCAGCTAATTGCACAGGAATGTATATAATAATGCTGCCTTCTTGAACAACACTTAATACAGGTTTAGAGCAGTACAAATTGATTCAGCAAATAAAGTCTTTTCCTGAAAAAGATGATTCATAAATGAGAATCACTGGCAATAGGACTGGAAATTCAATCACAAGCTGGAAAATAGCTCTTCTCCCACTTTAATGAAAGGGGTGAGCACTTTAGCTAGTTGCTACATAGAACATTCTCTCTTTTCAAATATCATCTTACAGTTACAAATGTGATTTCTTGTTTAAATTAGGGAAGAAAGATGACAGTGTAATATCCCAAAGTGCAACAATTAAAAACACCAGGGTATTTTGCTAGAAAGGTATCGTGAAAGTTTGCTTATCTCTTCAAGTCACATGCTCCCATGCATGAAAGCAGCAGGAAATATAGTTCATTGAGCTGGCTCATGGGGGTTGTGACTACAGGCACAGTAGTAGAGAGAAAAGACAGCATGCTTCATATACCTGCATAGAAGGAGCTAGCAATTTTCAGGCTGTCAAAAAGTCCCCGTGTGCCAGCCAACAGATGTGTCCAGATTTATGATGGAGAGTGTGCTAAACTTAAGGGAGGGATGGAATAAATGACTCTGTTGTTCCTGCAACTAAGAAACAGCAAAAAGGTCATGTTTAAGTCACATTTTTCTCCTGATGCTGCTCCCAAAATGATACTCCATAAACACTTTATTATTAAACTGATGAGCCTACCATTAATTCTGTTGCAGCTCAAGTTCATGAATATTAACCTTTCCAGGGGACAGCACCAGTCATCTTGGTTGGCTGAATGCAGGTTTCTGAGAAATTCTCTGTGTACCCAGTTAAATGGATGTCATGCTGGGGTTTTTCTGGGAGGAATAAACCAGCATTCAGGTATAAAAATTCTCTTCTATAGCAAATGACATGCACAGATAAAGGACAAAGGCCAATTCATTTCTTTAAATATGATGACATCGTCATTCCTCAGCCACAAACTTAATTTTGTTACCTAACTTTTTCCCTAAAAGAGTATTATCTTTTTGCTGGTTCTTTTAAGCTTGAATTCTACTTTGAAATATCCTGTAGAACAGTCATATTTTTGCTTTTTTCACCATGTCTGAGTCAAGTCTCAGTTGTCTCACTCTAGGGTAAAAGAGAATGATAAATTCCCAAATGGCTAGTCACAAAATGAGCAGTCCAAAGACTGTTTTTATTGTGTTAAAAATTAAAGTCTTGACATCAAAAAAAAGCACAACTCTGCTGTCACCTACCTCTGCTACCAAACGACTTGTCTGAATGAGTGCAACTTTTCAGTTTAGCCACGAGCTGAACACTGATATGGTCTGATTGTTCTGTATGGGTCTCTAATTCTATAATAGATCCCTTAATGCGTTTTTTGTTCAATATTTTTCCACATTTTGCAAAGCAGTTGTAAACCTTTTCAATCCTCATTTTTATCTCACCTGTGCACTGCAACTGATTTCACATTTTCTTTGAAATTGAGTAACATCATTCATGAAAATTTCTTTTCCTTCAGATGTATGAGTGTCATAAAGTTTACGCCAAAAAAAAAAACAAACCCTGATTTAGATAGCAATTACATGAGGAACACTGATGCCTCACTCAAAGTAAATAAAATATAAAATAAAATTTCTTTAGGGCAACTTGTGTTGGACAGTCATTTGCCCTACCTTGTTCTTCTGAATTTAAGTTCCACACAGTAGAATTCAGCCTCCAAACCACCCAAAATGCAAATTCTGCTACTCTTAACTCCCCGTTTGTCTTGTACCTGATTGTAAGCTATTCAAACTCTAATCCAGATCTACCCACTCTCCAACTCAATTTAACATAAATTATGCATAATGCCTGCAGAAAGGATGTACAATTGTTCCAGTTTCCCTGCTTTGAATATGCATTTGAATGAACATATTCAAGTAAAATGTTACTACTGCTGTCTGTCCAAATATGTGTGACAAACTCACTATTTTTAAAATTACTTCATGACAGAAAAATCTTTGAATTCTTTCCAATTAGTTGAAGTCTGTGTCAATGCATGGCAATTATTTGGCATAAATTAAGTTTTGCCTCATTTTAGGTGAACAAGGCAGACTGTACTTCAGCAGCAGGGAACAAAGCTTTCAAAGACATGCCAAATAACTGCTTCTCATTTGTAAAAAGAAAAGGAGGGCTTTGTGAAAATTACTTTTGAGATACACTTGATAATGCATAAAATCCACAAGTTTTAATTTGTGTCAGCAATTTTTGACTGACATTTCAGAGCAGATATTTTGACATATTTTGACCTATTAACTCAGAACATTCTGATGCATTATGAAAAAAGAACATTTTCATTTGACTATTTCAGAAAGCCTGAGCAACACTAACAACAAAAAGGTAAACATGACTCTTTTTTCAGTTGCTGAATGAAAAATGATATGTTAAATTAAAACAATCCATTGACATTTCTTTGAAATGTTTATACTTTTTACTTTGTGTTCTCAAAAACATGGCACACTGAAAAGCTGACAGTTTAGTTAAAAGTCTTACATGGTTTAAATATTATCCAGGGAAAGTTTAAATTTAGGATTAAGTGATTAAATTTCTCTTACAGTAGTGATTATGTATACACCATGTCTTAAGTATAGAAAAAGCAAATAAAGTCTGATTTGTTTATTGTAGACCAATATTATATAGATTCCAGTCATATCTTATAAACTTCTTGGGTTAAAAGTATTAATTTAGAAATCTGATAAATATCACTAATTTTCATTCCTTGGGATTTTTTTAATATCTGAGGGCTTTATACTAGCCTAATCATAAAAAATGCAGCTTAAAGTAACAAAAATTAGCTGCTAGTAAACTGAATATTAAAATGAAGTTTATTTATGCCTAATCTAGACTTACCTGGAAAACGTGCTGAACAAAGTGCAGTTTGATTTAGACTACTGAAAATGTAGTAATTGAGATTTTCTTGATGTCAAGATCTGGGTATTTCTTGTATATACAAAAACTACAATCCATCCTGTGGGAAAAAGAAGCAAACATGGTATTGACATGAGTGCATAACTACTGTTGCATCAGAAACAGTTCAGGGGAAGAAAGAGAATAGACACCAGTATTCTGTGGAAAGAAGAGACTTTTTCCCTTTAGACCAACGACATCAACAACCTGCATTTTGCTTTTGAAAAACACCACCTTTAGCTGTGTGACAGACACAAGCAGCATCAGAATCATCCAAGTTGACCAATTTTAGTCAACTACAACTTGGCTCTCTTCCCAGTTTTCTTTTGTGAGGAGTGCCCAGTACACAGATTCCACATAGACCTCACCAAGTCAGGGTGTGGGTGGGGGTGGGGAAAGAAGCAATGTTCAAATGTTATCTTGCCCACCTGATTATCTCTTTCACAACTGTAATGTAATTTAAACAGTTCAAAACCTGGGCTGCATTGCAGCCCGTGCAAGAGGATTGTAGTGCCACTGCAAACATCTGCAGTAAGGCAGAGGTTGAGCTCTCAGCACATTCCTCCTGCCTTTATCCTTGGCTCCACTCTCTGTTGGTGGAGCCTAGAAGGGCTTCCCAAGGGAGCAGCCTGCAGCTGTCTTGCACAGATCCTATGCCAAGGCAATTTTCCTTCAACAGGAAGCAGGCTTTGAGAATACCTTATACATCCCCAGCCATCTACTCTGTAGGAAGACAGTGGAACAGACTTGGCAGTGTTTCTCAGCCACTCTAACTGCACTGTTTCCCTGTGCTAATGGGTAACACTTTAGTACTGACTTGGAAAAGTGATTGATATTTATTGACTTGCCAGTGCTATTTCCTCCACAGTTTTGTCTTGGAATGTCCTTTCCTGTCAACCTGTAGCCTCTTGCCATTGGTTGGCAGATTGAAGAGATTATAGTCTTGGGTGTAGAGACTGAATAATATCCTGTATGAATGACATCCAACATGCACCACAACTATATATACCTACTAAATTAATTACTGGAAAGTGCATGCTTTTTCTTAATTTCTATTCTAACAATGGTTATGTACAGAGTAATCATCAAGAAGAGACATAGTATAAATCACAAATTACTCAAACAACTTCCTTAATATTTTTCTATTTCTTTTTCTGCATTAAGACAAAATACTATAGAGTAAATCAATGATGAAGAGGCTTAGAAGTGTCAGTGGTGTGCCTAGACTAGAGTGTGAAGTAATGGGTGTACCTGTAGCACTTGATGGAACATTATATAGAGACCCCCGAACACAGACAACCAAGCTGAAGTGGCATTTTGCAATTTCACTGAAATATTAGTGATCTTGCCAAACAGAATATCTTTACAAGTGCATCTTTGTTTTTAAAATAGAACAATTATTGTTCTTGGCTCTACAAAAAACTGTGGAGTGACTGCCTTGGCCTTTTCTTCTTGCACAACTTCAATTCCTGTGTTTTCCTGCTGCAGTGCCCAAGATCATTCCCTAGCCTCTTAAACTGTTATAGTTAAATTGAAGAGATTACAATAAAGCATACATCATTCATACATACTTCACTGGATATATTTCATGTTATTTAGAAAACAATAGAAGCAGGGACACAATTTTAGAAAGCAGCACGAACAAAAGTATCAAAGCACTTATTTGTGTAGTGACTAACAGTGATTTGCCCATTATGAATTCCTGTGCAAGAAGTATTGGAGACTGCACTTCAGCCTGTTTCACCACAGTAATACATCATCGTCTTTTCACTGTTTTTAAAAGATTCCTGTTCTGGTGTACTTCAACTGAAAACAGAATAAAATATTTCCTCCAAAATCAAGATTCCAAAATGTCCCTTCAGGGCCTTGAACCTCTTTAGAAAATGAGCCATCCACACATTTTCTATCATACAGAATGAACATCTATATTTCATATGGATGAACATACAGATATTCATACAGAATGAACATCCATATTCTGTCAGAACAGAATGAATGTCCATATTTCAAGCAGAGCAGCAAGGTACCTGAACATCCCCCAAGCCTACCATGCCCCTGAAGCCAGGTGTTTCCACTTGTATCTGAGGCATGTGAGGCAAAGCCCAGCAATTAATCTGATAAACTAGTAATGATCTTGTTCCATTTTAATCTAATGCTTGTGAAAAAACTTCCCTTGTTCTAGTTTGGTATTAGTTTCAAGGAAAGATAGTTTACTAGCTCTTCACTGTCTGCAATTAATACTTAGGAGGGCTTCTTCTGCACATCCCACTAATAATGGCTCAGTGACAGAAGCATTTCAATGCATATACTTTGGAAAGTAGTTTTCCTCTCTTCATGTTGATAATCTGAGTCAAATGCCAAAAGGTTGTTAGGACTGATCTGTTTTTTCCTTCCTTGCCACCATTGAGGGTATTGTTAAAGAAAGTAGAAGAAAAATTCTGCTATGCAGTTTGTTCTGCACCTGTCAGCTTCCTGAACTGTTTCCTTCCAAGGCAGGGAACATTATGAGTGCATGGCCTTTGCATTGAGTCCAGCAGGAGATGTCATGATACAGCTTTTCTGGGAATCTATTCGGGGCAGAATGAACAAGCTGGGCTAAAACCTGTTTGGAAATATGTTTTTCCTGTCTTGAGAAAATGAACCCAGCAGCTTCCTCCCAAATGCTGCATTTGGAGGCTGGAACTATAAGTATTGAATAGTATGCAGTGTGTGTAGGAATATTTAGGCCTTCAGTGTATTTTTGGATATTGGTCCCTGGTAACAGGCTGGGAGCTCCCATTGATGCTGCAGGCTGCCAAGTTGTACTTTGCAATGGCACTAGGCTGTGATGGGTTTTGCATAAGCCTTAAAAGCACTGCTGGAAGAGCCACCACACTGCTGGCTAGCAGTTTGATTTCTGCAAACACTGATTCAGAAATGGAGCAAGGCTCCAAACATGCCAGCACTCCCCTTCCTCCCTGAACTCCTATTCCATCTCCAACAACAGAAGTATACTTGCGTCACATATCTGCACACAATTTCTGCACACAATTTCTCTGCACCACTCCTGGATGCCAAGAGATTCTAGGCACAGGGACATAATGCTGCTTCCACTCATTTCCAGGTGTCTTCCTCATTTTACTCCATACAAACAAGCAGAAATATAGGCACCCAATTTCAGGGAAGATGGCTCCTGTGCCTTTGATGGAAGGCAATGCAGATAGAAAAAAATTGGCCATGGCCTTGAGAGGAGTGCAGGAGCCAGTGCTGAGCTCCAGCAGCTCTGGGTGCTGTGGCTACCTGGGTTCTTCCCTGTACTACCTTACTTCCTCTTATTCAGGACAATGAAACTATAAATTCACAAGGAAACAAGAGGATCCTGTTCATCTGTGGACTGTAAGCAACCCTTGCACCAGGCAGAAACAACAACAGAGCTGAAATTTAGAGGGTCCTGAACAAAACAACAGCATGACCAGAGCACACGCAGGCTTAGAACCCTCACCTGCTTCCAGTAGCAGGGATGCACACCTGGGAAGGCAGCTCAGCAGCAGCAGGAACCACACTGCCTCCAGCTGGAGCCATTTCTGCTGTCAAGTCAAGCAGTGGCTATTTTTCAAAGGACTATGGCTTTTTGGAAAGACAAATAAGGTTTTCCTTTTGGAAAAATTGATGCTTCTATTGCTAGTTTTGGAGTTAAGTGGATAGATTTCCAAACAATTAAACACTTCTGCATCCAGTGGTGAAAAAGGCTCCCTTCCAAAATGTGCTCTCAGTTACAGGAATACTGTACTCACAGTTTCACAGGAGGAAATAATAATGTGGTGCAGCATAGGGCTTCTTCTCACATAGTGTTTTCGATATTTTCACTATGTTAAGAACTTCCTTTCCTTATCTATATTAATTCAGAGACATATGCCAATCTCTGTAGTGAATTTTACATGTTTCCCAGCTGTGCAGTTCAGCATAGTTGAAATGCTTAAAATCTTTAACCCATAGCTTTGTGTGAAAGTTATTCCTCACCTTAATTCTGTGCCTTAATTTCTGAGGAATTTGGGATTCCTTCTCCAAGAGTTATTGACATCAAATCAGGAAGGAAGTGAGAAATGAGAAAAATGTGTGTCTTCCAGGAAACATTCAGCATTTGAGAACAACACAGAAAGCTAAAACAAGTTCTGCAGACACTGGCACCAAAGCAGAGGTGTGGAGGAATGCCACAATAAAGAATTTGTTACCTTGGGCTTCCACAACATATGCTCTTGTGCTGCAGCAATTTTGTGCTGAGCTGAATATAAGAATTTTTCGTGATATAAAAAGAGTATAAAAAGTTTCTATTGAATGGATCTAGGACTAAAACTATCAGCCTTTCTCCTCTCTAGAAGTTATTTACTGTCATGGGAAGAAAAAGTGGAGGGACAGGAAGTAGAGTTATAAATGATGTCCAAAGCCTGGCCCAAAGACCACTGCAATAAACAGAAAGATGAAGTGCTACTGCCTCAGCAGGTAAAAAACTAAAAACAGGATCTGCAAATCCTCATAGCATTGGGTCAGATCTATGATGTAAATCCAAACAATAAATGCAGTTCAAAACCACATCTTCCAAACAATCACGAGAGCTAGATATGTTGTAAATGGTAGTGAGAAAATAGAAATTATACCATCAAAAGGAGTATTAGCATCAATAATTACTTCGTTATAGCCTGACTTGGGAGAATTGCATAGAGTCTAAAACCAAACAATGTTTTGTATTTTTTTTTCCTATGCCAGGCTTAATTTTATATTTTTTCTTTTAAAAAATGGTCAAAACAAGTTTCTTTATATTACTGATCCTGCATACATTAGAAGGGTCTAATAAAGCCTGGCACAGTTATAACCCTCTTTAGAAGTTTTATTAAGAATAAAGGTTTTAACAAGTTTTCTACCTGGGAATCCTAGAGCTCCTGGTTATACTGAAGTTACATTCTGAAACAGAGGCTTGTGGCTCACATTCCTTCAGCTCAGCACAGCAAAATCCTATTGGCCCATTTTAGAAATGGTGCAGCAAATCCATCCTTCTTTCCTGTATTTAGAACAAAGTACACCACTTTGGCTTTTTATTATTGTTTTTATTGTTCTGCATTGTATGAATGCCAGATATATAATGTCTGGAAGACTAATCTAACTGTACTTGGTTCATGTTATTATTGAAGCTGCCTTCCTCCCTGTCACTTTTGGACAGCTGGCAGACATGAGTAAGCAAATAATTCTGCCTATGGAAAAATTACTTTTACAGTTATTTATAACTTACAGTCTCTGATACAGGGAGCCAAGTATTCAAGACATGGTAACACAGTCTAAGTGATCTGGTGCATGCTGTTCTGGGATGAACTCCTCATTTTACTCTGTCTGTCCTGCCTCCTGTAGTGAAGTCATTAAGATGGATTGAAAATGGCTGAACACACAGGTGGAGTATATTGTGAATTTAGGAATTGAGTTCTGTTGAATTCTTGTCCTTTCTCTTATGAAATCTTTATTTATAAATGCAAGAACAGCATGAAAAGAAAGAAGAAAGAATCTCCCAAACCACTCCCAAAACTCAAAGCCTGACACTAAGCCTCCCTACTGGGTAATAGGAAGAAGCATAATTTCAAATCCCCATATTGGGAAGAAAGTTTATAAATAGGTTCATTAGATAGTTTCAAGATGAGAGAAAAACTTTCTGTTATTTAAATCAGATGAAATTCAAAGAATTTGCTCAACTGTAGCCACATAATTCATGCCAGTTTTTCTTACCCATGCAGACTAGGAAGGAGAAAGTGAATACCAGTTATTTGTCATGTGCCTTGGATAGTACAGAACTTGTTTCCTTGTAACTTCAGGGCTGATCAGGATGCATGTCTGCTCTGACAGGCACTTGCTATTTTTTTCAGCAGAGCTACTACAAGAATCTTTTTTATTTTACCACCTATGCATGCCTACCACAGATGTAAAACAAAAACTGTGCAAGAATATTTTTAGTGCTTTACTAGGCCCACAGAGCCAAAAGGGTGTTCTTGGTGTGAAACAGGGGAGAGTTCAACAAGAAAAGCCCCCTTGGAGGTCAGAAAAGTGAATAAGAACAGAGAATTGATGTGTGGGAGCAGAGCCCAAGTCTGCAGTGCCACACTGCATTTCATTTCAGTAATTGCTGAAAGCCAGGCAACACGGACTGAGGGAATAGCTAGGGCATAACTTAAGGGACTTCTGAGTTCAATGAAAAATTTTAACTTGACTTGCATCCATTTACTTGCTTAATTTTGGAATATTGGGCCAAATCCAACTGAGATCTTGGAACATCACATCTTGCTGCTGAGACATAATAAATAACAAGGATGCAAGTCCTGAGGAAAATAATTTCTCATCACGCATATGCACAAAAAGCAGAGCTGGGGGCCAAGCTTATGGCAAAAGTACAGCTATCTTTTATTTCCAAACTTCTTATTCTCAACTTCAGAGGGCTCTGCTAATCTTTGAAACCTGTCAGATTTTTCCTGTTTCCTGAAGTCTCCTTTCTACTTTTGCTCAGATTTGCCCCACACAATAATACCATGGGGATGCTCAAAACAAAGCTCAAGAAAGAAGAGCCCATGTTACAAGAAGTTCTGGCTTTCAAAGAACTATATAGCTTAAAAGAATTGGAAAGATCCTGAA
This sequence comes from Sterrhoptilus dennistouni, assembly GCA_013397095.1. Classification (NCBI taxonomy): domain Eukaryota; kingdom Metazoa; phylum Chordata; class Aves; order Passeriformes; family Zosteropidae; genus Sterrhoptilus; species Sterrhoptilus dennistouni. The sequence continues at coordinate 799,053 of VWZU01017685.1, read as the reverse complement.
CAGAACATGGCCCTATGAGTGCATGAAACAAGATAATTTGACACTGATAACCTGTGACTTTGCAAGTTCTCGGCATAACTCAAGCCATTAAACAGTCCCATAAAATGGTTAAATGTAGAAGATTGCTGTGAGTAATGCAGCATTGCAGAATGTAGTATTAAAAACAAAAAAGAAAACCCTAAAGTTTTCCAGACCAAAAAAGGAATAGCATGAAAAGTGGCATGTTGTAGACAGTGGGCCATAAAGCTCTCATAAGTATTTGCATAAAGCAAATAGGAATGCAAATACAGTCAAATAGGAAATATTTCCCTTTGTGGAAGAGACAGGGCTATCTAGCCACATATAATTTGATACTGAAAACTTCAGCCAGCTCTAACACTATCCTCACTAGGAAGTAACAAGCTAGAGGGCCCTATAAAGATCAGCATGGCAAGTTTAGCATGTTAGAAAATACCCTTAGGAGCTGCAACACAAACCTGCTAGCAAATCCTCAAAATCATCGGCCACTTTGTTACAAAAAAAAAAAAAAAAAAGCTGTAAAGCCTCCTCAATGACTTGCGGCATGGGGCCTGATAACAAAGCATTGCATTAATAAAGGTACATGAGTCTTAAACACTTTCCTCAGACTTATTTCCACATCACACAGCTTAGTATCACCTCTTAATTTTAGGGTAAGTAGGCTTTTAGTAGTTTCCTTTATGGGATTTTGATTGCCTCCACAGCACATAACAACATGAGTTCCTTCCAAACCAAAATAATTTGATTTGCATTGCCCTCAAGCCCTTGGGTCTTTTCTAGAGGAAACATCCCTTTCTGTTTTGGCTTGTCTACATGTATTTATTTTTTATTTTAGGACAGAGGTTTTATTGGAGACATTGGAGATGGAAAGGACTTAATTAGTCACTTAGGACTGACTTAGTCACAACCATAGTCTTTCAGTCCAGCCCATTATCAAGTGGCCTTGGTTCTTGCTGTATTTCCCTATGTTGCTGTCTCCTGGCACTCAGAACAGGGAAATTCCCCCGAGATTCACAATGGAGTCTCCTTTCTCAGCTTTTTCCTTCTGTCCTTTGACATTGACCATTTGTCCCTTACTCTCGTCTGCATGGTTTCATCTCCAAAAAAAAGTTACTTTATGTATTCAGCTCCATTTCTGCTTTTTCTAATAGATGTGTTTAGAGTACCCCTTTCCTAGTGTGGACAGATCCCTGTTTGGGAAGTAACACCTCACAGCTCTGCCTGAGAGACTCTACCATGCAATGAGGATACTTGTGTAGCCCCCCACATCAGGGATTAGGCAAGACTGAGGCCTGCACCACTGTATTTGAGACAAGTGGTTTTAGCTGAATTGATTAGCTTTCTCTTCATTGCTCCACTGTTTTAACTAATCCCTAGTTTGTAAAATGTTTGGCATTATAACCCCTTTTGCTCCTTGAGCAGAAATTGGAAATGGTGTCCAAACTAAGGACAGCAGTTTCCACCTTTCCTTTCTTTAGTGACCCTATATATGGTATAATTTGGATTTCAGACTGAGTTGAGGGAAAGGTAATGGCTTTGTTTTTGTGTAATTGATTACTCCTTTTCCATTAAGTTTTCAAGTATGGTGTGTGTTCAATTTGCTCTTCCCTTTGCATGTATGTTTCAAAAATCCCTGTAATATTTTCTTTCCAAATGACATAATTACTTCATGATGTCTTTACTTCTCTCTTGTTATTTTTGCTGGAAACAGTGAAAATGTACTTAAACAGCTCTTTGGCAGACTTATACATCATACTGACCCAATTTATAGCATCTGCCTTGCAACTTTGTGTACCATCATTTGCCAAACATTCTGTAACTGCAAAATAATAAGAAAATAATAGTGAAGTGTTCCTACCCTTTCATGCTCTCTGTTCTGCATCCCACATGTCCCACAGAGCCTACATAATGAAATGTTTGCTAGGTTGTTGGGTCAGCATGGAGGAGCAGAGTAAAAGCCATGCTGGAAGTACTCACTGAGTAGGGCTCATGGCTCCCCAGGCCAAGGTCCCTGCTGTTAAACACACTGTGCTGCATCTGCTACTGAGAAAAGCTAGAGAAGAGTGGCCAGTAAAGCTGAAAAGTTTAGTGACGGAACAGAAAATCCTTCCACAAAAGTAAAAAGAGAAAGGGCAACAAAAAAAAAAGGCACCTAAACAACTTAAAACTACCTAAATTTGGATTATGTTTATCTTTGAGTTATACACATGTTGTTTTTCCTGTGATTTTTAACACACTTGAATTAGCCCTGGGGTTTTCTCGGGTTTCTAAGCCTGTATCTGTGAACAGCAATGGTCCATTCAATTTACTGTACTCAAATTACAGTACAGATGGCACTTCTAAAGTCCTATTTAAAATATTATTAAAATAACAAATGGGAGAAATATTAACTGAACTTTAAAATAACCCTTTTTACATCCAACTTTGGAAGGTTGATGTAAAGTGAATTAGTGCACTTCTTTATGATAGCTGTAGATAGAATCCTTCCTTTCATTCCTTTCCTCTTCCTCTTCTACCTTCCCAGAGAGAGGTTGATTTTATGCTGAAATACACAGAAGAGAATTGGAGAATTACGCTCCATTGGCTTCTGAGAACTGAATCCTTCAACTCAGCTGTTAGATTAGCTTTGTGTCTTTTTTCTCTTTTATGGCCGCCTCCTCAATGGTTTCTGTAACTTTTCCAGTACAAAACGTGTTAGTCAGATTCTCAAGAACATCTTCATTTCCCTAGACATTGTGCAGCATGGTTATTTTTGCTAGGGCACGTTAAAAATAATGGTCTATGTGGCCTCAAACAGGAATGACCTAGCTAAAGCCTCAAATTAATTCTTTGGAGGATATCACTTGTCCTTATTTTGAGTGATACACTCATTGCATAATTGATGAGAACCAGCTATCTGGAAGAAATAGCGAGATGCAAAAATGTGATAGGAAAATTCAACAGCAGAAAACATCTTCTCAAATGGACAAGCCATAGGGTGTGCAGGCCTCATCATACCTTGCCTTTCTTGTTCAAGATTGATCTGTTTTTCAGAAGGATGAGTTGCAAGAGGCAAATCAAAGTGCAGCATAAGCTTGTGTAACCATAAGGAGGAATGTTCAACCTACAATTTTCAATAGGATATATCAGATTGCTTAGTATTTTATTTAAGATTATTTTATTTATTTGCCATTGAAATTGTATCAAAGTTCCACAGCACATATTTAGCAACCCAAACAGCCATATAAGATATAAAATACTTGTAAAATTTTAGCAGTTTTGGTATTTTAATTTAGCTGAGTCATAATAGGTGTGGAGAAGTCAAAGCAGTGGGGCCATTAAATCAAAATGAAATAATCAGATTTCCCTGAATAAACACACACACAAAAAATTGTTCATAGCCATTCAAAGATGCATCATCCGATGACTACTGAGGAAATGGATTTGCCATTGTGTGACAATCAGAATAGGGAAGCTAATTTCTCCAGGGTTAAGGTTCTGAAATATTTTGAAAACAGTTTTATTCCATGAAAGTAACTAAGCACTTGAATCTGTTGCCTAGGTGAAACCACCCTTTAAAAATCCCTCTGTACTAAGAGGAACATAACTGCTTGGTGAAGATGGATCAAATGGGCAGAATGTGTAACATGCATTAAAAAAAATGAAACCAAACAGTTAAGAAGTAATATACTGGTTATTTCTTCATTTGAATAGCTTTCTAATTTTATCCTGTGAAAATTCTCTGCCTTGAGACTAGCACTTCTGAAAATGAACAGAACCCACAAATTGACGTGAATATATCCTACAGCAATTATTAAACTTCATTAAAGAAAAAGCAGTGAAAACTTCTGGGAAGAAGGAGTCATGTTCTGCCTTAGTTTTGGTTTGGAATTAATGAGCACCCATAATTACCATCTGTGCCTTTGCCTTTGGAGCTGGAGACTCCCCATGCTCACATTACAATTATTTCTGCTGTAATTGTAACAATTATTTCTACAATTATTTCACCTCAGGGCTGTGAGGCTGAAAGACCTCCATGGCTCACACACCTCCCTTCATTCCAGAGTGCACTGCAGTTGCACTTAGAGCTGGTATCAGCTACAGAGCACTTAGACGCTGCATAAACAGAAAGCACATTTTTGGATGCTTTTCTGCGAATACCTCACTGAGCTGTGAGGGTTTGTTTACAGAGTTGCTCAGCAGCTTCACTTTCCATTGACACAGTTGCTGGCTCCTCAGGTCCTTCGTTTACAAAGGGAGGAGTGATGGAAAAGAGAATATGGACGCTGTTACAAGACCTATGCTGCTAGATTCTTGTAATATTTAGATCTATTCAGAACAGTTTATATCTAAATATTTCACTTGAGAAGACTGATATATTTGCATAGTAAAAGCAAAGAAAATTGCCAGTCTCTTGGGATTTTCTAAGCAGCAGAGCCACTTCTGTGTCCAACATCCAGTGAAATTTATTGGGATTTGACTGTCTAATTTCCCTAAACTTTACTGAAACTACTAGCTTTGTTTGCAACTATGGAAAAACCAAAGCATTTACTACTAGCTATGCCATCTTCTTAAAACACAATTAAAATGTAAAAGGCATGCCAAGTGCCACAAAATTGCTCAGAAAAGAAGGCAGCTCACCATGAAGGGAGATTACATGGTTAGGAGTAAGGCAAGAAAAATCATGTCCTACAGAAGACAAGAGTATTTTAGCATCATCTGAACCTTTTTGCACCAAAATGAGATATAGAAAATTGTGAACAGTTTGATTTTGGGGGACTAGCCTGTAATGGGACTTATTTTGTAATGAACATCTAATTGACCTTTTGCAGCATTAAATGTAATTATCAGCCACATTGATACTTTATGAACAAAATCTTATACACATGAACATTGCCACTATTATCAACATGAGCACTATTCTTATTTATGTCTAAAATCTCTTCACTTGAGTCTGCATTTCACTCTCAGAAACTTTTCTTTTTGTACCATAGTGTCATCAAAGTGATAAAAGATTTTTTTCCTACATGAAACAGAATGAAATTATAGCAAATAGTAACCCTGAGGTTACAGATGCTTAGGAGTACTGTGGACATCCTTAGGCTTAGAAACTTCAGATCAGGAGTGAAATCTTAAGCTGCAGGACAAGTACAAAAACCTGATAATTCCTTTACTTTGGGCATTTTTTATAGTTTTTAGGATGATTTTTAGACTGTGGAGGACTGCCTTGGGCATGTTCTTGTGGGAACCCATTGCATGTTTATTGGTGTGAATTTAACTCCAGAAACAAGATAACTCTGTTTATTGTGAGAAGGGATTATGGTGAGAACTCTGCTGCTGCTACTAATTTATGTAGTCTCTCTCTATCCCAAGAATAGGAAGAGGACATACATTCAAATTTCTTTCTCAAAATTGCTTCCTGAGCCCATCATTCTTCTGATAGGGAAGTAAGAGGGTTGTACCATCACCCATCTGGCACAGTAATTCTAATGCATCCACATGGAGAAACACAATACCCACATAGAGGAGAACTTTTGTCTCAGGGTAACACTACAGAGTGTAAACCTGCCCCTAATGCTCTGACTTAATTGAGAGCTTCTACTCCTATAACACAATTTAATTACGTAAAAACTGTAATACTGATAGCCGTAAATAATTATCTAATACCACAGAAATTTTCAAGATAATTCACATAAATGTGAAGACTTGTTATGTTTAACTAGTATTGCTGCTTTGGGAAGGGAATATCGCATATCCAAACCAGCGATATTTCTAGTGGAAACAAACTTTATTCTAGATTCACTAAAGATTTATAAAAGTTGGCTATGCACATAAAATGGCAAGTTTTGCAAGTCCTGTCTGACACAAATACACTTGGCCCTCTTAGTACTAGTTCTAAATCTGCATTTTCACTCAGACAACATTAGGCCATTGCCTAACCTCGGCCCCCATCCTCCCCCTTACTCCAGATGAGATGGACGAGATACTAGAGCAGTGTGACTCACAGAAACTCCTTCCCACATGAAATCCCCAGTGCTGCTGCCTAGTATGCTGATTTAAAAGCCCTTCTAGGCCACGTGCCAGCACTACAGCTAGCCCTGAGCTTGAGATCTCTGGTCAGGCAGAAATGGTCAGAGAGGAAAGCCAAGGAGCTGTGACTAAGCCTGTGTTAAGAACATTTTTTTCTATCACCCACGTCTAACCCCATAGCACCAACCCTTGCTGACACTGTCAGCCCGCACCCGTTAGCTCCTGAAAACTCATTAGCTACAACACAGTGTTGCTAATTCAAAAGTTAATTTTTAGTTCCCCCAGCAAGTGAAATTGTGACCCCTAGTCGTTGTCCTGTCTTTATCCATAAACCAGTTACTCCGTCACGAGACCTGGTTTTGGCACTGCTTCACATCCTCCTCCAGTGGCTTCCCAAGTGTTTTGCAATACTGATTGGATCCTTGCTGTCCTGAGTCTTTAACCATAGCATTGCAGATAAACTAGAGAGACTGGATTCAGGCAAGAGGCCTGATTTATCCACGTGGACAGCTTTTCCTTTTCATGGACTTACAGTTCTGCATCATGTGACTTATTTGAACGCTAATTTCAATCCAACAATGTGCTGATTTTCCTCTAATCTGAAATTCTTGGCGGCTAAAATAACCTAATTAGGGTGTTTCTGTTGGCATTTGTTCTTTTTCTCTGAGAGGGAAACATATTTCAGTTTTGTGCAGTTCAAGCTCCTTAAACACCTCCAGTTAAAATACAAATTTGAACCTAACTGATCATCCTCTCTGGGCAATGGAATTAGTTATAAATCCAACATTGTGACACAAAACTAGGCAACCAGCTTCACATGGAGCTGCTCCTTAGACTTTTTTTGCATTAAAGTTAACCCTTATGCTAATCTTAGCCTTAATTGCAGGCCAGCAACTGTTACCACTACCAACAGAATAAACTAATTGGCTCCTAAACAAAATCTATAATCTCATTCTGAAAAGAAGAAGAAGAAAAAATCTAGTTTTGAGGCTCCTCTCAGTTCAAGCACTGATTCTGATTTGATCGCTAGCCCTAAGCTGAAGCTTTATTTCACCAATCCTCTACAGGGCATAAACCAGAACTAGACCCACTGTTGCCTGTTTCTAAACCTATGTAATGACCTGTGTTTATAATCTCCTGCCATCTGAATCCAAAACCTCAGCAAAATCTCACCCACATTCATTGAACAATGTGTGTTAATCTTTACCCTTGGCACCTCATTAAAGCAGCTGAATAAATTGACCCAAATCAGAAGAATTATGTTTTGAAGAATCTGCCTTTCAGACTCAAAATCACAAACAAACTAAGCAGAGGGAATGAAAGAGAATTTCCATTTATCTCGTTTGTTTCCATCCCTGACCGGAATTCATGGGTTGTGCAGCCTACTGAGACCTCTGCATCGCTGAGCTGACAACTCTCAGTGCTCTGTGGGCTGAGCCAGCACTGGAAACCTCCAGGTCTGCCTTAGAGCCTTACAAAGAATGGATAATACCAGCTGGCTGGGGTCAAAGAAGTGACTGCCTGGCAACCCAGCTTGCCATGGCGATTTTCTGACTTCAGGTGATTTCTCACTGGGATTTTTTTCTCCTACTCTTGGCAGTTTGAGTAGTGCTGATCAGATCAGCTGAGTGACACGTGGCTGTGATTTTTTAAAAAAATATAAATGCAACTTCTTAGTTCTTTATGCAAAGTAAAAACTCGAGGTGAAAAAGGTCAGGTGAATCATTAAACAGAAGAACCACAAAATATAACTATTACTGTTACAAGCACATACCTTAGCCTATCCAGTGCCCTTTTGGATCTTTAACAGGAAGATTTTGGGTATAAAATCTAGCCAGCAACATGCACTAAAGTAGAATTAACTGCAGGAAAGTACACAAACCCCTTGAAGTGTAAGATCACTTGAGTTCAAGAATGAAAATATAATTTAAATAGTAACAGTCAAGCCAAGCAATTTGAAATGCAGCATCAGGGAAGCAAAACTGTACAGATTGGACTGCTGAATCTGGATTAATGAGAGGCCTGGCAGAAAATAAAACAGCCTGCATTCATCCTTAACCACTCCACTCCCCACAATCCTAAGGGTCTCTTCAGACATTGCAAGGTCCAGATGCATTTTGCTCCTTATTACTCTAGAACATTTCTGGTGATTGACTAACATGTGGACAGTTGCACTGTAGTGGGAAACCCCAGAGCTGATGGGATTGCAGGCTGCAGGGATGGCAGGACAGAGATGTCCAGGCGGGGAAAGGATCAGTATCTTATTTGGTCAATAGATGGTCCTCAGACCTTTTCAAGGGTGGGATTTCTGCTTTCTGCATCTGATGTCCAGCTGGTTTCTGAGGTGTAACACAGTTTTACTTTGGTAAGCTGGTCATTAGTGCCATATTTCCTATACTGAAGTTTCTTTTCCTTCATTTGTAATTATTTCAGCCATTGGCTCACATGATATTAATCATTCCACAGAGAAAATGTCACACATGCCAGGTTCAGACTGTTCTACTAAACCACAGGGAAATCGTTTATTATGATAGCAATGCTAAGTTTACTTTGACCTGCTCTCATTACTGAATAATGCACAAGGACAGATTTCAGTACTATTTAAGACCATCCAACAGAAAGGTGGTAGGCAGCAAAACCTAAAAGTTAAGTAAGACTTGGTAGAACTTTAGGTCATTACAGACAACAAATCTATTTAATGGGGAATGTCCTTTTTGTCTTTCATCTTGCAAGAGGGAACACTTCCCATTGAGATCAAAGGGAAAATGTTACTGGCGTTCACAATACATACCTAACATCATCAGACCTTCAGGGTTTAGTTAAAAGAAGAATTTTATCCACAAGAAAAGCCAGTAGTCATCCAAACTGTGGTGTGTGTCACAACTGGACTCTCTCAACAGCTTCCCAGATATTGCTGAGACTAGTAGCCAAAGCCAAATGCAGTGCTTAGATAAATACCAGATGCCAGGTGCTTGGTGTCTTTGGGCTTAATATTCCCTCATACAGGGCTACTTTTCAGTTTGTGGTTTCTGCTGAAAAAGGTCTAGTTTTGGCTTGCATTAAGCAATACACATGTGCACTGCTCTTAATGAATAAATCCCATCTGGAAAACTGCCATCACAGAGCTCTGTTAAGAAGCCTCTCCCTTCAGCTGAAAGCAAAAACTGTAGGGTAGGACAGTACCTATAGGGTGTCTACTAAACCAAACTCTAAGCACTGGTTTCCCTCATGCCATTGTCTGTTCACAGTAATTGTGGTGACAATTGTTGTGTCTAGAGAAGGAAGGTTCATCTCTCAATTGCAGTGGTGCAACTTCTGTGCATGCTAGTTCTAAGAGGCAATAGATAGGTAAAGTTGTATCACAAGCTCAAGAATGCATTCAAAACTTTGCCCCTTTCCAAAACTCTCCAAGTCACTCCTGGCTTATTCCAATGTGTTATTAATCCCCATTCTGTTAGTGAAGATCATGAAAGAGATTTTGCATCTAATGAATTTTTCAAGAGAGATTATAAAAGCACCTATAAATTAAACAGATGGCAGAGCGCAAGTGTTTGAGGGAAGAGATAATGTGGAAGACGGAAGAACAAATAATTTACAAAATATTAGAACAAATAGTTTCTAACTTCTTTAATTCCTTTTGCCTTTGAGAAAAGAAATCTGGACAAGGAGTTCTGTGAGGAAAAGCAGATATGACAGGCATAGATTTGGAGAAAGATGGAGAAGCTGCTACAGAAGAGCAGTCAGGAAGGGAGGAAATAATTCTCCTGGAAGAAAAAAAATAGAGAGTGACAATTCACAGGAGTAATACAAAATATGAAAGACAGAAAACAGAGACAGGCAGAAATAAGCAATTCTGATATATCCTGAAAATAAGAAATAAATTGGCAGAGAGCAATCCAAAGTCAAAAAGTAAAGATTGAATACAACTCTGCCTGCAAGATTCAAAAAGACCTTTATACTGTTAATGCTGCTATTGGCTCCTAGTTTCTGACTCCTGCTAGTACAAAAAGGAGCGGGAGGAAGAGGCATTTGATTGCCTCTTGGTCTGGAAGCCAGCCAATAGTGCTGCAGAACTTCTACATTTCTACTTTTTAAATTGTTTTTGCCAGTGATTACAAATATTTCTCATTGCATCCTTTCTAGGAGGAAGCTTGGTGTAAATAACCCATTTTTTTTTCTCTGTAAATTCTTCCTCTTACACTGCTTATGTTTTGGGTTTCCTTCCACTAAATATTCTCACTAATTCTGTCCTCCTCTGAGGCACAAATTATTTCATGTCAATAGACTGGACTTTAGTTGGGAATTTTGTATACAGCAAACATTTAAAAATATTAATGTATTGTTTAAATCACAAGCTTGTATATCCACTTACCCTGGCCATATCAAGACTAGATTCTTCACTGACTCCTGTGGGTGGCTTTTGTCATTTGGTTTATGACAGAAGTCTCCTAGTGGCCAATCTGTTTCTTTAACTATTTCTTTTTTCACCAGAGGTAGAATATGTCCTTAGTCAGTTAACTGTCAGTCAACTTTTTCCTTCTTCCTGAGGATTTTTAATAAGTTTGTGAACCTCCAAAGTTCTACTAAAAATTTCATGTGTTTTTCTATTCTTTTCAGTACTCTGTGACCTACCCTTTTGAGGTCCAATGTGTAGCCAGAGTAATGAGTTTCTTTTTCAAATGCATCTTGCCCTGAAACTTCAGGATAATTGTAATTTTTTCCTATTTCTCATTTGCAACAACAATGGAGCTCAGCAGGTCTGTGGGAAACTGAAATAAACTGGGACAGAGGCCGAGATGGAAATATTTCAGCTGAAAATCTGTTCTTCGAAATGAGGGATCAGTTGCAACCAAGCTGGAGAGAGAACCCTTTGTTAGTTTGGTATGATACCTGATATGATAAAAACCACAAAGAAGCAGATGTTCCTTATCCAAGAGACTAGGTGTCGGGTTTTCTGGTTTCCAAAATAACCTTCCAAGACGGCACAAGCCGTGGGGAAATATCAATTTCTTCTTGCTCTTGTAGAAGTTATTCTGGCCACACCTTCTACAGTAAATTACCTTGGCCTGAGACTGTGTTTAGGTCCAGATGGACTGGGATGGCCTGTGTCAGTGCTGAAAATTCAGCACTGGAACTTTCAGTCTCCAAAAGAAGAGGTTTCAGGAGGCCTGCCTGGAGGGAATGGCCACTACAGTCATTTAATTCTCAAAACACCAAGAAGTGCCCAGGCATTATTTGGGTACAGCACTGTTTGTAAAAGGATGAATTCATGCCAGGCAAAGCTCTCTTCACTAGCACAGATGTTTCCAGGCAGCTTGGATTTGATCATGTAGACACAGCCTGAAGGTGCAATGGTGTTCCAAGGTTGCCCATGTGTTAGAGATGTGTTTTATAACCTTCATGTAATGCAGATCTTCTCTTACTGGTGTCTTGGAATCTCCATGGGAACAAATAAAGATATAATGTGTTACTGTGTGTAACAGAAAGGGAGGGAACAAACAAACATGGAGTGTTTCGGTTTTTTAATAAATCCCTAGTTTGCATGAAGCATGTCCTGACTAAGGCACACAATAAGTAAATTAGAAATTGGCAAATTAAAAAATATATGATTGATAGTGGCCATTAAACAGATCTTTTCAATCAATCAAGTACTATCAAGATTGTTCCTTCTCACCTTCAAAGGAGTTGTGAAATTTATCATCTTAATACATGCAAAAGTTTCCTTTTGCAGATCCAGCAAATACTGCTAAGCCACCCACGCCACACACATGCTCACAGGCTCTATAAATTTTGGGATAGTACAAGTTCAGATCCATTCCCATTGCCAAAAAAAAACCAAAAAACAAAACCAAGACCAAAAACAAAAACAAAAAAACCCAACCAACCAACCAACCAACCAAACAAACAAAAAAAACCCCCCAAAAAAACAAACCCACAAAAACAAAAAAAACCCCCCACCACTTAAAAAAGAGCAGCAAATCTAAACCAGAACAGAAACCTAAATAAAATACTTCAGAAGGTTCCCTTATCCCATTGTATTCCAGTAAATTATGTGTACTTTCCTGTGTGTTTTGGCACCAGAAAAAAAAATACAAATCTGTCTCTTAATAGTGCAAACACAAGGAATATGCAAGTCCTTGAAAACAAATCGTTTGAGCTCTGCTACAAAACTTTTTAAGCAATTCATGTCACCCTGACACCCTGTCACTTCAAAGCAAGAAGGTAATATTTCATCACAGCAAAACTGGTTTGTTGCATTGGTCTTTACAAGTTATAACACAAGCAAAGTGCTGTACAGCATCTTTCAGGATTTGCCTTGACTTTTTTTTTAGAAGTAGAAGCATTTCAGAGAAATGCTTTGGCAAGGCCTCCTTGGTGCAATCTGGAAATTTTCTAGTACAAATAAAGACATATTTATATATATATAGTTTGTGCCTGAGTGTAGGACCTATGGGAAATGGCTGAAGAAGAGACAGGACTTAATTAGTAGATTGTCATACTTAAGCTCATTTACAAGAAAAATTAAATTATTTTCTACCTTCACAATGGTTGATTTGAACGTTCTGCTAAATGCAATTGTCAGAAAAACAGGCTAATTTTTGAAAAACAGGCTGCAATCAGTCTGGCTGCCATTCAAATGTATATAATTGTTTCAGAATGAGCAAAGAGCACAACAAGGCCATGTGAGGCCAGCGAAAGGAGAGGAGGGAAAGTTTGGATTAGAGGCTTCCTGTATGGAAAACATCTGCACTGAAGCTGGAGAAGCTGCACTTTCACTACAGGCTGGGTTAGAATTACAGGGCTGGTGCAGCACCCACTGCTCACCCAACCTGTGCAGGCACATTGCTTTGGGTGAGCCAGATGCAAGAGCAAGCTCAGAAACTTGACCCCTTTTCCAGAGGCAGTTACTCTATTTACTGGTGGTTACTCAAAGCAAACTTTTGAAACAACTGTGTTTTGTCATCATATCAACTTCCCCCTGGAAAAACATTCTGTAAATTATCCACTTTATATTTCATTCAGGATGGATACTTGAGACGTGAAGGTCTGTGTTTACACAAAATGTAATTATAAGCTGAAAAAGGAATTTTTTTGCTACACACTGTACCCTGCCAGTTCTAGTGATCTGGGGAGAATGGTGTGATTAAGTTAATGTTTTTAAGGACTTCTGGCATGCTTGTCTCTCACCCAAAGTGGGTCATCAAAAATCAACTCACCTAACCTGAAAAGAACCAACAGCAATAGAGGCCATAAGAACCAAAGAAAGACACATACAAATGCAACAATTTTCCAAATTTCTCTTAAAGTGTTAACTTTGCATTATCATAGCCCTTATATTTTCAATTTCATTGATAACACATTTTTTTGCTGGTATAAACACTGTTTGTGAACATGCTTGAGAAGAACATCTTAAGAACCCAAAACTCCACTATACCTCATCCTGCTACATCCTGCAGGACTTCATCCTCCTAAAGATGATTTTAGTTTCTATCTCTCTATAAAAATGCTTCTCACTCAAGTGCTCTCCCATTTTACCCCAGCACTTCCTCCCTACTCCACACAGGCTATCAAAGTAACAGTGAGAGAAGGCAACTTATTCAAAGTTTTGCAGCACATAATTTCTGGAAGACTATTCCTCAATCCCATAATTAAGTAACAACAGGATAAATGCAGAATAGAGATAAAGACAGATAAATGCAAAATAAGATCTAATAAGTGGCTTTTGAAACATTAAAAAAATAGAATAAAAATTAGTAATAAAATTAGGTAGAAGAATTGGATTCCTATTTTTTTTTCCATGTATGTTCAGGTCCTTGGAAATTTTCCAACAGGACCTGGTATCTCCTAGAGCAGATAAAGATGTGGCAGGAATAATGGACTTGCTACTAAGCTTGCTGAGAACAGGTTGCAAGCCAGAATTATCACAGTATTCACTTTTGACCTTACTCTACACATAGGCAGTGAATCCCAAATAAATAGCAAGATGCATTCTGTCCAACAAATGGACCACCTGAATATGAAGGAACAGCACACATGCAAAAAGATAAGGTCACACCCTGAAGAAGAGCATTAAGAAGGAGTGGGAGAGGCACTGACCATTCCTGCACTTTTATATTCCGCAGGCAGAGATGTGGCCAAGAGCAGGTGCCTATTGCCAGGGGGAATAACCACATGGTGAGAGGAAACTAAAGGAATCTAAACACTCATTTCCCCCAAAGCCACGAGGTCCCAGTGGAAGGAGCAGCTGGTTTCTCATCCACAAGAAATGTACCTGAGAGCCTCTCCACCCTTTTTCCCACTGTGGTCAAGGGAGGCAGAAGCCTGTTCTGAGCCAGCTCCCTGTGGCCTCGAGTGACCCTAGGAGAGGAAGCTGCTGAGGAGGAGCCCAGCTAGACAGAGCTTGCCAGTGGGTGCAGTCACGGAGAAATTCCATGTCTGATGGAGCCCTTGAGTGTCTGCCAGGGATCCGGTGTGCCTGGACACAGCCTCAGACACGTACAGTGCTGAGAGGCTTCGGTGCTGGGAGACAAGACTGATACAGCAAGAGATGCTATAGCTGCTTTCTGCATCCAATTTGTTTTGAGTCCTCTACATCCAGCTTGATTTGCATAGAACAAATATTCCTCTGAGAACACTGCTGAATTCTTTCTAGCTGAGACAAACTATTTATATAAATTGTATTGTTCTGGCAAAATCCAGCTAATAAAACATATTTTATTCCCTTTATTATATATGCCAATTATATAGTGCACAACTTGTCATTAGTAACATGAATATAAAATCTAAGATTGATTTCTACTATAAATCTTTATTTCTGTTTGTCATTTCGGGATCATCAGTCTACAAAACTGATATACATGCTTTTAGGCTGGAAGAATTTTTGTTTATATGGCATGAATTGTATTTCTGAATCATAAAATCCTATGAGGAAACCTCAATTTCTGCTTGTTTCCACTTTAAAAACCAGGTCATTGCCAATCATTCGGACTTTGGGTGAAATAATACCTTGTGCATTTCCTACATAAACAATTCAGTTTAAAATACGGGTCAGCATCATATTCCCCAAACACTCGATTACTGGAGACCAAACTGAAATTCCTTGACTGGAATTATCTTTGCATTTGAATTCAAATTTATCTCCTTAGGAGGACACAGTAACAAAGACTAGAAAAACAGTATTGCATCTAATTTTTACTTTACTCAAAATCGATTCACATTAGTCTGTATCTGAGATCTTAGGACCTTTTTTTATGTATCCTATCACATTACTTCTAGAAATCAGTGGACTTTTGGTTGCTCTCCTTGTGTATAGATTATAACTCTTGGAAAAAACCTCAGGAGCAGAAGTAACAGCATGAGAGAGCTGCCTCCTGATTCAGTAAAACTTTTATTTGCTCTACAGCTCTTCCACATGCAGCAAGTGTAACCATACGATTAATCTCCTCTTCTGGCAGTCTCACAAATTGCAACCAAAAAGGAGCAGAAAGTTCTTTGCTACCCATACTCTGCAACATGTCATGTCTCTACACAGATTTGATTTGCCCTGACTCTTCTTGAGCACATCTGTCCATTTTTGCTGGGGTGAAAAATATGATCCTGGAGAAAACAGTTGCTAAAACTGGAATAGAATACTACATATGATATGTATGTTTCTGAAGTTAATCATAGTGGGTTGAGAGCTTTAACTTCAGGACACTTGGAAAAGGCAATGTTTCCTTCATCAGACTGAGGAAGGCTCCAGAAATTAGAGTGGACAAGTTTTCATAAAAGCATAGTCTTTCATTTACCTGAACTATAGAGAGATGCAAATACTCTTTGTTCCTCTCTCTGATGAAAGAGAGCAGACAGCTTCTTTTTTGAAGCTTCTTTATTTACTGTCATCTCTTGTTTTCCATGGCAGATGTTTCCCTGTCTATTTTTCATGGAAACACGTATTTTCTGCAGCTTGTTCTGTTTTGAATGGAAGACTGCAGTGGAATTGTCTGCGGCCAGCAGACAGCAGTAGGAAGACCTTTTATGCTTTCTCATGATCCATCTTGTAAATCAGATCTAGTCATTACATTTACAGCCTACGAGTGGGAAGACTGGAACTGAAGAAGATATGGATTAGGAGTTGAAACAAAATATTGCACAATTTGGTCTCAATTTTTAAAGAAGCAACATCTTTAAAACTAGATAACTGGGATGATAACATTCCTGCAGAGATTATTTCTTAGGTTTATTCTACAAAATCAATCATTAAAATGTATTATTATCTTAGTGAAGAAAAGGGCAACTTTTAAAATAAGGCAGGCAGAGTTATAAATAACTGGGTAAAAATTATAAGCTTTTGTAGTAGAAGTGCTCTAACTACACTGGCAGAGTGTATAAATCATTAGCAAGAGCCTTTAGGGTCGGCAATTAGTCTATATATGACTACATCACTTGGAGTTGTCCTTAAATAACAGCAGAGAACAACTACTGGGACACAAAACCCATGGGCAATGCTTCCCACCTAATACTGCTCAGGAAAGTGATCTCAGCCTTCTTACAGTAAAGGTTTCAATTGAGCAAAGCAACTGGCTGCTCCTGTGTTGAGAGCAGACAGTGAGCGAGGAAAAACAAATGCAACAAATCAGCAAGATGTTGAAATAACCTTTCCAATGAGGAAAGAATGTGACACGGAACAAGTTAAAATGAGTAAAAGTATCTGTTGCATCTTCATTCTTGGTAGCAGGCAGTTCAAGCTAAAAGGCTAAAAGCATCCCCGACTATAAAGTAGCTCTGGTTGTCAGCAAGCCATGAAAGTGCAAAAAGCTGCACAGCCCAGAAAAAAGTCAAGCCACGTGTGCCACCTGAAGCCCAGCACAAGGCTCAGAGCCTCACAGCCTTAACCCAGCACACCCAACATCACGGCAGGATAACTGCCCCAGCACAGCTGGAGTCCTGCAGGGCTGTGCCCGAGCCCTGCCTTCTGGCTACCTGGGGACAAGAGCTGCTCTTTGTCCTCCTGCACTTCATTTGCTTGTCTGGAACCCCCACACAGGTCATGGTGTTCTGACTGAAGATGCATCCTAACTCTCTGAAAAAATGCTGTCTGTGTAAACACACAGAGCATTAAAGGCCAGGATAGGTGACTGTCACAGGACGATTGTTATGATCAAAGCACTTAGGAATGCTCTTCAGCATTCATTTCTGTTGAGGTGGAAGATTCTAAATCCTGTTATCACAGGAGGGTTTGGGAGGCAGGACATCATTCTTACTGCAGGACTGGGCTCCTCTGCACTCTGTTCCCTCATCTTCCTGTTTTTCATGTAGAACGTGCCTTATGTACCAAAACATATTAGTTTGGCTTTTTTTAACAGAAAAGCATCAGGAATAGGTATATCCATTAGAATGTCACCTGTCACTTTCTAGGTAGCACAGCCCAAAAGTAAAAGCAGAATGTTTACACAGTGTGTTTCACTATTTTTAGAAAATGGGCCATTGGAATTCACATCCTCAGTAGACTGTTGCAGGAAAAGATACCATGAAGCCCAAAACAAAGGACTATTCAGGGTAAAAAGGAATATTTTGCTTGTGTTCAGGACTTCTTTGTAATTATAGGGATGGCTGGATCACATTAGTTACTTAATAATATAAAGCTGAGTTGGAATTTAACGTGTCTGCAGGGATTTCTGGTTTCCTTGAAGTGCCAAGCATATTCACTCTTTAAAACTTTAAAAAGAAGAAGAATGACATTCATGATACTATTGGGATCTGCCTTATTCAACACAATTTCTCTGACTGTGGCAACCCACCTCTTTAGCTTGAGTTACTCTGTTCTCTATAGTGATGCCTCATGCTCACTTGTCACTTCAAAGAGCCTGAGCCATGTTTTAAGGCTGGGGAGATGACAGGTGTATTGCTTGGGTTTGCAAAGTGTGCCAGAGTGCAGGAGGTAACTGCGTGTGCTGACACAGCAGCTGCTCAACCTGCTGAACATCTTACTGGGATCTCTCTGCATTAGAAATGTAGAGGCACATAATGGCTGTCCATCCATTCATCCATCCTGATACTTCTGTTGTGTGGATGGGTGGATGCAAGGCTTTTCCTTGACCCAGCCACCCCATGGTTGTCACCTCTGCAGCAATACCAGAAGATGCTGTCTATACTCTGCAACCATCCTCCACTGATTTGCTAATGTTAAAAAAGGAAAAGTTCTCCCTACCACACAAAAGAATAAAGGCCACTTTTACTAAATTACAAGTAAATGTGTAATCGGACCAGGGGAAACCCAAAACCACAGCATAGTCCCAAATGCCTATCATACACCACTTAATGCCTATCAGCTCTGTGACTGTTCCATCGATGGTTTCCAACAAATGCCTTTTTTCTTATTGAGTGAGCTACTCTGATTAATTAGGAAAAGGCTAATAAAATTGATATCATGATGGAGCATCTTTCAAAATAGCATGTGCTTGGTCAGTCACATGCTGTTTCAGTAAATACAAAAAAATAAAGTCCACAGCATTTCCTCCATAAGCTACATTACATTATTTTAATGCTCTCTTTAAAGATCTGTGACCTTTACATAAATTACTCCAGAAATGGTGGTATATGTGTAGGGTGCAGTGGTTTTTCATTCATAAGCCACATGAGATAGCATTAGAGAAAACAGGATAATAAAGTACAGTTTTATAAGTGTGTAACAACTGTGCATTCCCCACATTTCTTCTGCATTTTTATTTTGTTAGCCTGTTTTGTCCTGTGGGGAATCTGTTTTATTATATTAATCAGGGAATGGTTGTCTTAGTCAAACAGAGAGGTGTGGAATGACTCTCTCCTATTTCTTTTTCATGGGGAGGAAAGGAAGCAAGCACACTCAAGTATGAAGTTTGTTTTCATTTCTTCTGACCCTCTTTCTGCCAGTTAACAGGTTTTGTTTTTAAGTATGCATAAAGCAAGAGATAAGAGAGGTAAAGTCCTGAACTTTGCAGCCCTTGAATATAGAGAGCTGGCAAAAATAAATTAAAGAAAAAGAATCTTGGAACTCCAGTGTAACTTAAATCCTTCATAAGATATTTTTAGAATAGGGAAATAAATGAAGGTCTAAGGAAAACAAAAGATACACTTGATAATAAAACACAAGTATTTAAATTTATGATCTTTCAATGCATCATTCAAAAAAACTCTGCTGGAATGACAAAATCTGTGCCACATCATTCAAGGCATGACCAGAGTTGGTAATTAGTTTCCCTAAGAAACAAGTGCTCTTTGACTTTATTTTCAAGAGTGCTGGGGACTGCACTTCAGACATGGATCATTTTACTGGATTAAATTAATTTATAAAATATACTTCCAAAGATACTTTTTTTCTTAATACATAATGGGAAATGATTGATGAAGTATTTATGTGCTTTTATGGTGTTAACTGAAGTTCAAGCAAGAATTTTTGCAGTTTTACCTTATTGTGCATTAAAGAAGGCAGCCTGTTTAATGTGCAGATACATCCTCAGTAAAGCTGGGACAAGAGGGGAGCAGCATATGTCCAGATCAGAAGGATATTTTATATGCTATATATATGTATATTATTCCAACTCAAATGGTAATTTCTTAATCTGGCAATTACTTTTCAGTTTCTTAAGCATGTACTTTTTGAATTCAGGTTAAAAGCTTGGTTTACCCTTATTGATCCATTTTTGCTCTTTAGTCTTTCACCTTTTCATTTTATTATGTTAGCATGTATAGCTAAGGATACCCTCCCGAGTTTTTCTTCATCACTGACATATATATACACACATAGAAATACTTGGGATTCACCCAGCACAAAAGCAGATAATCTAAGATCTGTCTTATCAGCAAACCTTGCACCTGACTTCTCAAGCAGGTTATCTGTACCAGACCCATATGAATTTGGAGTTCACACCTCTACCAGTCAAAGCTGACACCTCTGAGGCTGTTGGGGCTTAAGTAGTTGAGTCTCTTAGGAGTTCTTTGCTTGATAAAATCAATCTGGACTAAAAAGTACTTCTTTCCTTGTTTGCATGACTAGAACGTCCTTGTGAGTTGGAAGCTCCTGTGAAGGTATTTAAATATATATATATGCACACATCCTGTGAAGATATTTAAACCATGTGCATGCTCTTCCACCAAAAAGAACCCACCCAACCAACCCCAAAAACCTCTCAAATCTTATCTTGTTCCTATAGCTATCCTCTTAGATAGTCATGAGAGATGGTAGAACATATTACTACTGTTTTGATTTATCAAGATTTTTTATTCATCCCACAACATGGCAAGATAGATAAAACTGTCATTAAAAGGTAAAAATGGAGACTAGCTTTAACACAAATGACAGAACAGAAAGAGAAGACAAGATGCAATCCAAATGCTTGGAATTCCCTTTAGGTACCATAATTGCTTCAAACAGTTGAACAATATGATTTAGAAGAAAATAATAGGATAATTTTTTGTATGGATATTATTGATCTCTGAGATCAATCCCTGATCTCTAAGATCTCTGTTCATTTTGGAAGGAAATTATAGACTAGAGAACCCAATATTGACCTTGTGAAACAATATTCTGCTGTGGTAGCAGAAGAAAGGACAGAGTGAGTGCTCCCTTATGTGTGGAAAAGTCACAGTGGGCAAAGAAGTCCCATCACCTACGGCTCCTACACTGAAATGATTTATTGTTTAAAGAGTCCTCAGTTTGCAGGTTTAACACTTAGAACTGTCAACAAATAGTATCCCTAACACTATTAGCTAATGAATTTGACTTTTATTCAAAAAATGCAAGGAAGTGTAGGGAAAAAATGTTTTAATTAAATTAGGACTCACTAGCTGTTGCAGGAGCCCTCTTGTTAGAGGGTAGAAACAAGCCAAGGCACACACTTCTTGTTTATCACAGCATAAAAAGGGTCCTGGTTTATTCCTCTTTACACCTCAGCCATCCTGACCACAACCATTCACTGGCTCTGCCTGCACCAAGCTCCTGCTGGAGGTTTCCCCTGCAGCCTCTGACTGCTGCTTATTTCCTGCTGAGCTCTGACTGCAGGGATCAGTTTGCAGCCAGTGACTGCAGCTTTTCCCCAGCCAGACTGTGACTGCAGGTTCAACAACAGGCTCTGACTGCACACCCAGGCTGACCGCACTGCAGGGATTCTCTCTCCTCAGGAGGCTTCTTCTTCCTGATCCTCTTGTTCCTTCTTCCTCAAGGCTCTTGCTCTTTCATGATCCCCCTTACCACCAAACCCACTCCCTTTTATCACACTTACCTTTATTGGCTGAAGCTGTGACTCATTAGGAGTGAGGCTGTATTGGATAATTAACACAGCTGTTACTTACCAGGGGCCAGGTCACTGTATTCCCTTCTCCTACAATTAGCAACTGGAGGATGACTAGAGAAACTAAAATTGCAATCAAGTACAATTTAGAGAAGGGGCTGTGAGAGTGATCTAACCAACTGCACATAAATATGTAACATTTTGGCCCTTCAAAGGCTCCCAAAATAGGCAGATATGTTCTGTGCTGATTACAGCATTAAAGTTTATCGCATGATACTGATATCAGAGATTTACACCAGAAGTGGAATGAAGAAATTCTGCCCATTTAGTGAGGCAAGTGAATTGCAAAGAGTACTTGGGAAATGTCTGTTGGTGGCTGTGATGAATGTTCCTGCTGAGTGTGATGATATTCCTGGGACAAGAAGTTCACCAGCAAAAGCCACCCTGTGTTTTACCCCTGCCAAGAGGGGGCTGTGTGAGAGGGCAGCACATTTCTGTCCCAAAATCCAACAACAGTCAGCAACTGATACAACAGCCATTATCTGTTACATCTTGTTAGTGTTCTGCAGATGGACAGAGACCATTCCCATCCTAAGCACTACTCAGGCGTCTCTCCATAGCTCCTACCTGTTTAGCCAGGGCATAATTTCCCCATTGCTCCTGGGAGTCTGGCACAGAGCTCTTTGCCAGGTGCTTTCCCACCTGTATGAGGCTTCATTGGTTGATTCAAATCAAGAAATTCAGGGTGATGAAACTGCCTTCCATGTGGTCATCTTGTTTTAAGGAAAGCAAGGAACTCCCAGCTTCAGGACCTATTCAGTTACAGAAGGCAACAGTGTGTTGCCGATCCACGCTCGTCTCTTTGGCTGCCAGGCACCTGGATAGAAACAACTGCTGTGAAAAATTCCAGGATCATGCCAAACGTAGCTGTCCTATGCATGTCTTTGAGCAAGATACTACCCAAATGAATAATGGATCAACTTTTCAGCTAGCAGCCTTGTTGTGCAAGATGCTGGAGACCTCAGATGAAGCACTGCTTTACCAAGGAAGCTCTTACACCAGATTTGAAACTGTCTAGTGTTTTTAAGCATAGCAATTCAGAATTCAGTGGCTGTAAAGGAAAAGCAGGATATGGAACAAACTCAGGATCAGTGCAGTGATGAGTCCACTCCATGAGAACCCCAGAGGTGTCCAAGAAGATGTATGAGGTTAAACTGGGCACTTTAGAACACCTTCTCAAGCAGAAAATCTTGCACCAGTTTCATAGGTGAGAGCAGGACATCTGACTGCTAAACAGGGCAAACACAAGTAACTTCAATGTGACTCAGACTGGCAGGCACAGTGCTGCAACCCAGAAAACTCAAGTGGCCCATTGAGTGGGCAGGTGAATAACCTACACCATATCTGTGGGCACCAGGAACAGATGCCTGGCCCAGGGGCACTGACAGTGACACTGACACTCACACTGGCCAAAACCACCATCTGCATAATCTGTATTTGCTTCCAGCCCTTAAGGGAGTTGCTCTTTTAAGCCTCACTTTTATAGCTCAAAAATATAAAATCTCTGTCACACACAACCGAGTTAGAAGTAGCAATAAGCCAAATTTCCAATAAACATGCCAGCTATTGTTCTTTTCTTATATGGTTGTTCATTAGGGTTGGCAAAGATTATCTGGGGAACTGAATGACTTTATCACACATTATTTATCCCACACCCAGCACTCAGCTATGTGCTTAGCGGTACGAGCATTGAATCCCATGTTCACCAATTCCTGTAAAGAAAATTCCCTCAGGGCAGCTTGTGATTTTCACTGTAAAAAACTTCCCATTGAGGTCCCTTCTCAACACTTTTGACCAGCTATAAGCCATGTGTTGTTCCATAGCCATAACAAGACACAGTTGTGTCCAATGATCCATCTTTCCTAATATCTTTTTGTGTCTTATTTTTGGGTTTTGCTGCTGCATCTCACCAATCTGTGACAGCATTCAGTCTGAAATGGGGAAGAAAAAAATGCCCTGTTCTCTCACATTCTACATCTGAGCAGGTCCTACAAGTGCCCTGAGTGGGCCAGCTGCCACTTGCTGTGTGTGATGCCTCTTAGTTTCTTCTTGAATGGAGCAGTGTGGGGAGGCCAGTAACTGTGTTTGCACACACCAGTGTTTTGCAGTGTGATTAAACACAAGTAATGCACAGAATTAAAGAAATGTTATTTTTCAAAACCTAAGGCAAACAAATGCCAGTGTCCTGCTCTACCACTGGTGTCTGGATTCTCCATTTTACATCTCCACTATTTTTCATTTATGTTTCTTAGAACTCTTAACAAAACAACAAAGTGGAGATGCACATGTGTAATTTATCATGATTGGAACATGAATTTGTAAGTTTTTTCATCCGTACTGAAATCCCCCATACGTAAAAGAAATCAGATAAAGAGGTTCCTGAGTAACAGTTTTTAGTTTGTAGCCAAGACTTCTCTCAGCTCTAGGAAAAGATTTAAATAAAAGAAGTATCTAATTGGCTTTAACTGCACTGAACTTCTAAAGTTTTATAAACAATAATAATCATTCCAGATGGCAGGCTTGGTTTATAGAATTTTTGTTTTGTTTTGTTTTTGTTTTAAATTAAAGAATAAAGCTGAAATATCCAGTTTGATAGTTACAGTTAATAAATACAGTTAATAGAGTATCTTTTTATATCTATCAAATTCAATGCAATAACTTAAAATGCAAATTAAGTAAAGCACAAAAGTGAGAACAGATGAAAAAAGATTGGATTCACTGTTTCAGAATGTTTTGTAAAATGGATCTGTATACATCCTGAGCTTTCAATATGAGTCTTTTCCAGGAGGTGGTCTGGGGTGAATTGCGTCCCTTAAGGCGATTTTAGTAGGAAGTTGCAATATATGCAAGATTCTGGTGATGAGGAGGACTTTCTGCTTATCAGATGTTAGATTTGGTCTCAGCAATCCAAGCTGGCACAAAGTACCTCATCTTTCCCATTGCTGGGTCTGGCCTCCTACACAATCAGGACAATTACAGGGTTGGTTCAAATTCTTGCCCATTTTCCATAGGGAAAATGACCCTCTTCTATGAGAGTGAGATGTTTAGGGAGGAGATGTTTCCAAAAGCAACGTGCATGTTTATGCATATCTACTCATAAAAAGCTTTAGTGGCCAGAAGAGTGTTTTATATTTACTCCATTTGCCAGTTTCCTATGAAAGCCAAAAGGATCTGAAATGAAATGATCTGAGTTCAATACAAGCCATTAATGTATCCAAGCACTGTTGGATGTTGAAGCAGAAAATAACAGCTTTGCTTGATAATGATGTCTTTCAAAAAAGAGGTACCATATTTTACTTAGCTGTGGTTGACAGAAATAATTGCTATCCTGAATGTATGCAACCTCTCACAAATACATTTCGTTATGCTTTTATCAAACTTTGAGGAAAAGATTTTCCTGACAAACAGTGTTATAGCTATAAGTCCTCATGTAGCTTAAATTAAAGATAATTGAAGGTTTTAAGAGAGTTTAATTGAATCTACAGACTTAAGACCATGGAGTGACTGACTATATTTAGCATAATATCCACAGTTCCCTTTTGGTCACATAAAACCAATTTACAAAAGAGAAATAGACCTTTTAAGATCCCTACTTACATAAGTAGCATTCATGCAAGTGGACAGGCCTTTGCTTATTTTAGTCCACAATGGAAACCACTGAAAACTTAAGAATGTGCTTCCAAACTGCCCCCTAAGCTGTTTAAACTCATTTTCCTCAGTTCCATCTGCCAGTTTTTTACCAGCAAACAGTGCTGGAGTGAGGTGAGCCAGTAATAAAGGACTGAGCAGGAGAAGGAGCTGCAAGTGGCTGCAGATCACAACATGGGACACTATAGATCAAGATAATAAACACCAGCCTATTTTACAAATAAGAACATTTCAATTTCAAAACCTTCTTTTGTTAAGGAAGGAACTAAAGCAGAAGGATTATTTTGGCTTGTGAATTAGCAAAAAAACCAAAAACAAAACCACAGGAAAGAAAGGCAGTCCTCAAACAAAACACACCTCAAGAATGAGATACCACAACAGGCTGTAAAGCACAAAAAGATTTTTGAAATATCCTCTCAGAGTGATACTTGTGCCTTTCAAAGTATGTACACCAGGTCTATCAACTTGCAAGTATGCATGTGTTTGAGATGGCCATGACAGCCAAGGGTAAACAAAAGCATTCAGAACATACATGTAATGAGTTTTTTCCAGAGAGTACAGCTGAGAGGAAAATCAACTAGATAAATAAATGAATAAATAAAAAGCCCAAATGAAATCTGAATGAGAAATAAAATGGAACAGGCTTATTACACATACTTCTTGATATTTTCCCTAAAAAATTTTCTACAGACCAACAAACTATAAACATGCAAATTCTCATACTATTATCAGTCTATTCTTTATAAACAATAGCCTAAATACCAGTGGAATGACTGTGTACATTTATAGATAGCATTCTTTGGTCACACCAGAAATTGTCTACAGACAATTTTGACATCTGCACTTGTTTCCAAAGCAGAGCCAAGGCCCTGTTTGGACTTTCCATCTGCAAGCATAGAAATACTGCAACAAGCAACCTGCAGTACAGATACTCTGACAATCTGATTATTACAAATTTGGATTAGTTTTTTTGCTTCATTTTTGACAAACTAGAGCTGGTGACCATCCCCTCAAAGATGCCCAATCCCCACTTGAAATGCAACCATGATCAGAGCCAGATGGTGTTTAACTTTGTGAGTTGAAGATAAGGGTGTGTTATTTCTGGTTTTGAAGTATAAAAAAATAAGATAGCATACCAAAAAATATAACAAGTTTTAAGAGCTTTACTCATCATTCCTCCTCCCTGGCCTTGGGATCAGTGCAAAGCTTACCCCACCTGCTGAAACATTTACCCCTTGGTTACCACGTGTAGTAAGGCTCATTCCGCACTCACCCACTGGGGAGTATGGCACAGACAGTGTTTAGGGTTTCCCTGGCTGCAGTTTGTGACTTTTCTGTCTTGTTCCTTGGCTTTGCATCTCCAAGCAGAGTCTGGTCTGCTCTCCCTGTAACATTTGCCCCCAAGGGAGCTGAAGGAAGTAAATAAGTGTTCTCTGCCCTCTACTCTCTGTGCTGAGCAAACCTCAGCCCCTCTGTACGTGAACATGGGCTCATAAAAACCATCTTCGTGGAGCTCTGCTGGATCTCCATCACTTGTCAGCATCCCTACTTGTCCTGGGATGCCCCAAACGGGACAGGATATTTATGATGTGACTCCACAAGTGCCACATGGAAAGGACTAATGACTTCCCTCAACCAGCTGGATATGTCTAGACTCCAAATATTCTGTTTTAGACTCCTTGAGGATGTGGGACTCAGCCTGGGCCACAGTCCAGCCTCTGTGTTCTCAGCTTTTCTTTCAGTGTGTCTTCCAGCATTTTGTAAAAAAAGAGAAGCTTCTCCTTATCTGTCTCCCACCTTGGGATTCACGCAGTTTTTTTCTTCCTCCAGCCTGACCTCTAGCCTATCCCTTCTGGAGTCACTCCCCAATGACATTAATTTTCAGCTTTAATCTATCTGACAGGGTCCCAGCCTCATCACATACTTTGTAGTCAGTGCTGTGTAGCCCAGAAACTGTGAATGACTCACATGTTGCTTTATGGCCACATCACATCTTTGTGCTAAAGCATGGAAGAACTTTGTTCAAACCCCAGACATAATACAGGGGTTCTCAGAACAAAAAGGATGTTTGTCAACAGCTTCCACACAATCCCCTTCCATTGGAAACAGGAAATTCCATGGTATCTCAACTATTGCCATGCGAAAGACTTCTCTAAACTCTCAATTTTTAATAGTCTGGGGTAGTCACCAAGTTGCTATATTCAACTTGGCTCCAAAACACAGAAATTTCTTTAGTCTGATACATGTTTTTGTGTCAGTATGGAGGACCTTAGGAAAGAGTCAAGGGAAATAGGTACTGTGCTCATCTGTGGTGATGTTGCTTCAGAAAACTCTTGCAACAGAAATGGATGAAAAGGATCCATACATTACCGCACACAAAATACATCTCTGTTGTGAGGCAACTGCAGAAAAATGCAATATTTTTGCAATGCATCCTTGCTGTTTGTGATAAATTTAGAGTAAAAATTCGTGTATAAAATAATAATCCGATATGTAATGGGAATAATGTTAATAAAAATTGTGAAATCCAGTAGAAGGCTAATCGTTTCCCCCAGCCTGCCAATCTCAGTTGCAAAGACAGGACGAGAATCATCAGACTAGACAAAGACAGTGGCCCACCTTGATAAGAATCACTTCATCGCCAATGCAAGGAGAAATTCCTCCCTGACGACTATGCCGATCTCATCGACTCTCTGGCAGCAACAAGCAAACTGAAATCAGCATAAGACTGGCCCATGAAATTGGCATAAGAAAAAGCTTTCCCAGAATGAGACAATGGGACTTGACAAGATCCGAGAAGACCATCGAAAAGAAATTCGGACTATTCAGCCCATCCTGGACACCTGGACTGCCTTAGGGCAGAAAAATCCTATAAAACGGTGGACTGAGAATCGTTCGGGGTGGATTTGGGAGACCTGTACCTTGGTGTACAGACCCCTATCCACCCGGCGCAGCGCTGATCTTTTCCTATTTTGTGGTTTTCTCTTTTATTGGTGATCGATATTGTTTTATTAATAAATTGTTGCTTTGTTAATCCGAGATGTGCCATTTGCATTTATAACACTCTTGATACTGAGATCTGAACAAAATCTCTCCCTGCTCCACCAGCAAGTTGTTTCATTACAAGCTATAACACACCTCTCCTAAATGCAGAAACACAGCTGTGCAAGATAATTGTAGTTCTCTTGTTGACACTAATGTGGCAAAAGCAATGCCCATACACTCAGCCCTGAGCTGTGGACAGAATGGCTGGCCAGTACCTGGCGGAGCTTCATTTTGTCCTGCACAAAATGGGATGAACGTGCTAACCATGGTTATATAAATCTTGCACCATGTTTTGCAGGTTTCTTGGTACATGCTGGCACTGTAAAGTGCTGCTGATGTTACCTTAAGCCACCAGAGTTTTCACTTATTTAGAAAACAGACATGCTTATCTATAATGCTGTTGGAGTGAATTCTAGTGCAGACAGTCACGCTGGCTTCCTCCACAAGATTTTCCATATTTAAAACCTACCTTTAGTTATATCTGATACCTGTGCTCTGGTTTGAAAACTGTGAACATCCCCTGTGTACTACCTGCTTTCCTGCTGTGCAGAAACAGAGATGTTCACTCTTTTTTCTCAGTGTTTTCCGTTCACGGACACAAGAGGGCCATCATTTGTGCCCATGCAAATCACAGACACACATTCGGGGGCAGCAGCCGCTCATTCGCGGACGGGTGTTGGAGAGGTTCACGTTTCTCCTGTTGTTTTGTAAGAGCAGCTGGCCAGGCAGAGGACCCAGGCAATTTCCTTCTCAGTAATGAAGCCCCAAGAGGTCACACGCCTCCCGCCCTGTGCGTTCCTGCAGATGCTTCCCATCAGCAGTCGGCAAGGATGTGCCTCCAGGAAGGCTCCCAAACAGATGCTCCGCACAGGCGGGTTCTGCCTCTCCGGCACGGCTGTGCCTGCAAGGGAGTTCTGGAGGGGGAAGAAGGGCACGGAGAGACAGCCAGAGCTCACCAAAGCCCCAGCAAACAAACTCCTGTGAACCAACAGATCTCACAGGCAAGGCAGAGGAAATCACAGCATGGCTCAGAGGGGTTTTTGGGCTGCTGGTTGGAGTCAAACTTCCAGGGATGTGAGGATTGTCATGAGAAAGCTTCAGAACAGTGAGAGATTTCTTCACTGCATTAGTCAGAATGCCTGTTCTGCAAATTTTATCGTCCTTAATTCCAAATCTGACTTTGGCTCAGTTAGAAACAATCTCCACTCGCTGCATATTTGAGGCATGAATACATACATATGTATATCTATATGTGTGTGTATATATATGTGTGCGTATATGTATATATATATGTGTATATATGTACATGTGTATATATATTTGTTTTTAAAATATTTTTGTTTGAACTTGCTGTGCAATGAAGCTATAAAACACAGAACTGCACCTCAAGCTGAATGTTTCAGAACAACCTAAACAACACACCAGCACAGATTGATGCAAGCTGCAGCTCCTCCTAAGGCAGTTTATATTTCTGTTTTTTTAAAAGCTGGCCTGCTCGCTTTGTTTAAATTTCCAAAACGGAAGTATTTTTTAACAGTTTTATAACATGAATATTATGCTTAAGTAATAGAAAAAATTAATTACTTTGCACTTGCTTACTTTTTTTTACCATTACACTTCAGGCTAATCTTGCTAATTAAGTTTCAATAGCAGCAGCACTTTCAAAAAAGATGATACATGATTTAAATACCAATTGAATGAAAATAAAAGTGTCAATATTACATTAGCTTTGATGCTTCCATCTACCAATATTAATTTCCTTTCTGTTTTAACCAAGATTTACAACTTTAGTGATACAAAGCAAATATTTACCAACACAAGTTTTTCCAGTAAGCAAGAACAATTCACTTGGCTTTCCTTTCCCCAGTGAGTTACACTAGATGATGCTTTAATGTTAGAAATGATATCTCTACCTATAATCATCAGAAGGCAAAATCTGCTTCATCTAAATATGAGGCCAAAAAGCCAGTTGACAAAATCTCATTGGTATTGAATGATTTAGGACCAGCCTCATTCCCACCTTCCTGCAGACATTTGACAACCTTAAATTTCATCAATATTGAGCAAGACCACTTTCAAGATTTGTTTCCTTGTATGCCTTCTTTTCCCCCAGAGACTCAAGAACTGATTCAAGCCTGAACTATTTGAAGGCTCTAACTTGCTTCATTTGGTTTTGTCTGCAGTTCCCCCATCTGCCTCATAAAGTAAATTAGGAACCTTCTCATGTCTAACAAATTTATGGAAGGCCAGCTTACAGAAAGTTGCTATCTGCATGACACTACTGTCATAATCTGGTTTATTTGGCAGTGCTGGTCTGGACAAGGCCTGGATGAACTTGCCCTTTTTATGTAAAGCAACCTCTTTCTTCTAAGAGTTAAAGTTGAAAGACAGGTCAGTGTGGTCCAGACAATCTCTGTGTTATCTTATGTCTTTAATTATGCTTCATCCATTATCTCCTCGGTGATACATTCATTAGGCTGAAGCATGTATTGCTTAATGAGGCATTTTGACTTTATTACTCTTTCCAAACTGTTCAGGAAAATTTATATTTGTAAGTTTAAAGCTCAGCCAAATTGACAGTGATAGACAGTTTGGCATTAGGCACTTTTTTCCAAGATTTGGGCCAACACTATCTTATTGAATACAGCTGCAAAACTCAGATCTTACAGATGGTCACCACAATTCTCAGAGACTAGAAAGCCAAGACATTGGTGCCAGCTTATGTAATGACCCTTAAAGTACTGACATGTACAAGAAAATCCACGTGTCTTTACTGTGCCTTTTTCCCTAAGCAGGCGTGGTTGAAAGGGGGATTTTAACCTTGTGATGTTCTCTGGGATGTTGGTATTACCCCAGATGGGTGTGAGGGTCTCCACTCTGGTCCTGTGCCTGGGAAAGGAGCAAAGCCAGACGTTAATGACAGCTTTCCCATGGTGGTGGGAAAGAAGGACAGCAGGCAATCGTTGCTAGATTAGTTTCTCTCCAGGACACGCTGACCTTCTCATGGCAAATAGTGGTAATTTTTTTGCAGCTGAACACATAAACACTGTTTTCATTTTCTGCGGGCTGTTCTGCAGGGAACGAGAAAAAAAAAAAACCAAAAAACCCCAACCCCCCCAAAAATCAAGCTGCAGTCAGTAAACCAGTTTTTTATTCCCCTCCTCTTTCTGCATGCATGGCTCCTAGGGCTCATATTTTCATGGAAGACCCAAACATAGGCGGTATTGGTTTGTAAAAACAAGAGGGGCAATGGTTCCAAGGCTTCTCATTTTCCTTCACTGCAGTTTGGAATCCATCTTTCAGTCCTAGTGGTCCCAATCGTTACAGACCCAAAAATAAGGGTTCCTGAACATTTGAAAGGGACAGAACTTCCTTCTGACAAAATATAATGAGCTAATTTTGCCTGATGCTTCTTTGAGGCATCAGCACCTCCCTGAGAAGGAGGAGGAAACTGCACAGTGTTTTGGATGCAGATGATGCAGCAGGAATTCTCCTACAACCCTCCTGCAACAGTTTCTCTAGATTTTCATTAAGCAAATTAGCCTGAGTGTAGAATTGATATCAATATGATAAAATAACATTCCTTTGTTTTCCCAGTTGCAGAGATCTTGTTAAAAAATTCTGAGACCTGAATTTCCTGATGTGTTCTGCATTTATTAATTGCATGTGTTTTAAATATGATTATGAAATAATGTTTGGACTATTATTTAAAATTAATATTCCATTTTAATGACTTTTTTATTCTATCAAGAAAAATTATAGAATTAAAATTGACATGGTCTCACCTTAATCTAATTTGGTCTATTGGAAAATATAGAATTATATATCTGGGCTTTTTGGGGGGTTTTTTTGAGAATAATGTTTTGATAGCAGGAAGCAGGATGGAGAGCTAGATGCATAGCAAGATTCTATTCAAAACTCTGTTGAATAAAAGCAAACCATTCCAATTTAAATCAGCTGCAAATCTGGCCTCTGACTATGTTGTTTTCCATTTGGACAGAGGGATGTACAATGCATCAACCAGTCATATTTAAAAATGATCCAAGGTTATTGAGCCAGAGAAATCATTAAACTGTTTGATTTTGCACTGTAGGTGATCACACAATTTTTATTCCCAGAAAGAAAATAAGAAAATTGGTCTAAATGCTATATCCTTCTTGTCTGCCCTATTTAAAAGAGTAGCATTTAAAAGTCACCCTTGTGATGCCTTAAGTTTTAGCTTTCATGTTTTTCAGATCCTGTGCTGCCTAGGGGTGTAGTTCTTATATTAAGTGTTAATAAAGTAAGCTCTCTTCACAGAGTAGGAAGACAAAATAAATCCTTTTCCTGCTGAAGACCAAGGACAACTTTCAGGTCCAAAAGCACAAACAACGGTGGACTGAAGGGAGGAACAAGAAGGATGAGACCTCATAACCTGAAGCTGTAACTGGACAATTAAACCCCAACGTGCAAATGGACCAAAACTTATAAAATAGTGAGACCTCGTGACTGGTCATTCATGACCATTTTGAGTCCATCCTGGGTGTAGCCCTGGCCAGGCTCTTGTGCTGCCAAGGTGTAGCCTAAAGGCCCTTCAATAAACACCTACTTTATTCTCTAGCCCTGTTATCTCTGTTTCAGGTCAGCCTTCCCAAGGCATCCGTTGAACTAAAAGTCACTGCCATGGTGCAAGGCTGAAGGCTTTGAGGAAATGAGCAGTGCCTGGAGAGTTGGAGAAAGTTTAGAAGGTGAGAGAGGAAGGGGATATGACCATCTGGGACAAGGAGAGCCCAGGGAAGGTCAGAGGAGGGTGAAATCTCTAAAAGAAATGAAGGAAGAAATTTGGATCAAGGGACAACACACTTTGTAGGGAACTAAAAATTAGACCTTAGAAGAATGTGCATTCAAGGAGTTTGCCAGAACCTTGCTTTCTGTCCTCCTTGCCCTTCCAGCCCTGTTCATCACCACTGAGCTCTCTTTACCTGCACAGGTGAAACATCCACTTACCGTGCACCCCCTCACCAGAGAGGCCTCCACCTGCTCCTTTCCAGAGCCATCCCAAAGGCCCAGATCCCACCCAGCTGACCTGCTTCTTGCCAAACACCACAGTAATATTTGGGTTACCAATGTTTCACAGTTACCACAGCAAACACCTGAAATGCTCTTAAACAGACTGCTCCATGTGAATACCCTACAGCACCAAGTACTGCTGGATGCATCTCCACAGCAGTGCTGGCACACACAGAGATGAGCCACACGCTGTGATCCCAGCTCCCTGTGCCTCTGGCTTCACGTCAAACAGCCTCTGCTGGTCACCTTTGTGTCCCAGCCCAAGAGTGGTGGCACCTTCACACCCTGAGACAAAGCACACCTGCTTCCCACCACAGGTACAACTTTCATCAAAGAGAAGCTCCTGGAGCTCAGCCTCTTGTGTTTTTTCTCTGCTGGATCTGTCTCTTGCTGCTGCACTCCCTGGGGATTCTGCAGAATATTTTAATAGTTCTGACATCATGACTCGGTGCTGACCAAAATATTAATGTTGCTTTGTTGCCTACTTTATACTTTGCTAAGTAATTATTTGAACATCTTTTTCTTACCAACCTGATGGATGGAAGATAAAAATGCTTAGAATTTACCCCATTCTACACAGAAAACTGTGAAGTTGTTCACTAAACTGCTGCCATCTGCCAGACACTCATTTAAATGCACTGCATATAGCAAAAGTGGATATGATTAAAGAAGGTCTTGAAGGTATATTCTTACTGTCTGAGATTAAGCCAAATAACTCTTTTTTCCCTCCCCTCAGCCTAAGCTTATCTGTATTTATTCCAAGGAGCTGTACTGACATGGTCTCCTTAGAGATTTTTTTATAATCTTTGGCACAAGCAAAAGCCTTAATAATTTCCTTGACGTTTGCTGTTTATTTAGGGCCAATGTAAGCCATCTATTATATATCCCAATCCTTAAATGACCCTTAAATGGCAATTTAATCATATTTTTCTCAGAATCAATACTATTGTTGGCAAAAAATCCATCCAGGACTGCTAAGAACTAATATTGTAGTCTAATGACTATGACTACTCTAATAAATTCAACCCATTTTACTGTGTTTTTTCCTTCACAGGGGTTCCAGAAATTGCAGTTTGGAGTCTAGACAGGTTTATATTTTCTGCATAAACTCGAGCCTTGTAGTTTCAAACTCCTGAAATCAGTACATTTTTGCTACACACAAGGAAGAGCTTCAGCTATCAGAAATCTCACATCCTTGTATTCAACTCAAAATTTCCACAACTGGGGCATGTAATAGAAAGTTTCTTAGCTGAGAGCAGGGAAAGTACACACATGCTGTCTTTCAAAGTCAAAGAGGGCTGGCAAAGGCTGTGTTCAGACCCTTTTATTTTTATCTCTTTCGTTTGAATTTCCTCTGTTTCATATATGACCTTGTTCCAGATATTATACAAACAAATCTGATTTTTGGGGGTTTTTTTACTGTTTGCTTTGAACAAGGGTGCAGACAGATCTCAAAATCTTGGCTGGCTTGGGATCCTGTCACCCTTCCTAAGCTAAAAGTGCTCTTGTCCCGTGTCTGCCAATGCACTGATCTCTCTTCTGGCACTTCCAAAGCACCACGTGCTTCCTACACAGGGTGACCACTGTTCTGCTTTGTATACGCTGTGACAAACATGACATGTGATATGTTCTGCTTTGTGTTCTCAAATTGCTTCAACTGGACTGTTTTGGATTCTCTATCGTCTCCTGGATGTAAGAAGATAATCTACTTTCTACACATTCATTCTGAACTGCACTGACAGGCCAACCTCTAATTATTTTATCAGGGTTTTGTTCTGGTCCTGCAGTAGTATCCAACAAAATGTTGTCCTAGATCCCAGTTCCTGTCTTTTGTTAGAATTTCAGCACCCTCTTTTCACACAGGATTTAGAGATGTCTGCATTTTATAACTTTCTCCTTCTCCTTTCTCTCCCCTGATAGACATCACTTAGTTCTTGAACAACACACAGAAGACTGTTACTCAAAAATAAAAATGGGCTTTGTTTATTTTTTTAGTAAGGAATCTTCTGGAAGAAGACTATTGCTTTCATAAGAAATTATCTTGATGATTTTCATGAACAAAAATTTTAAGAGGCAAGAGAAAACTGAAAAATAAATTATTTAAATTGAACAATGAGAGGAAAAAAAGAGAAACATGACCCAGAAACTGCAGATTTTTTGCATAGCTGTCTAAAACTTCTCCAAGTATTTAATCTCTAAATGGAGATCTGGATGTAGATGAAAGATTTTATAGAATGGCTATTATTATCTGTGGTAGTCTCTGCAATGCTGTGAAGTTTTTCTACAACTGACTGTCTATGGGAATTTTCTGTGGTTTTATTAAAAGAATAATAAAGTTCAACAGAAATGTTATAAGAAACTAAAAAAATTAATTTAGATAATCCTAGAGGATTTAATTCTTGCATATTTTTACTGACTTATTTGAATACACAAATATGCAGAGTTCCTGTTTTAGTTACAAGATACCTTATAAAATTGATACAGCATAAGAAGTACAGACTAATTTTCTAGAAGCATGGAAATGCAAATGTTCTTATGACTATTATCTCATTTGTGATTTTATATACTTACTGCATTTATTTACAGTCAAATTTGAAAATTTTGAATTTGAAAGCAGATGCAACTGTAAGATTGCAATCATTATATTTGCTTACTTATTTTACATTATCTATTTTTTGGTACTCTCTGGATGTTACTCATCACTGCACGTGTTTTTTGCTCAGGTTTCTCCCAGTTTGTGTTCTCTGACTCACATGAAATATTGCAGTGACAGCAACCTGAAAGTGGATTAATGGGGAGAGTTCAGGTGAAGTGTTCTGATTCAAGCTAAGTGGGAAACAAGAGACAGGGAAAATAATGAAAGAACCTGAGCAAAATTAGCATTTAATGGCTCTGTCAGGTACTGGTAGAACCACAGATGTGAGTGATATACTGATATAAAACAGTATGACGGGTTCATTAAGATAATAGTTTACACTCTGAGGTTCACAATATATAGGGAAGACGGAATTCCTTGAAACCTCTCATTATGATTACCTGAGACGAGAAATCGGAAATTATCATGGGGGAGTGTTCTTCTGCAGATCTCCAAATCAAGAAAACTCTGGTAAAGGATCTCTAAGCATAACTATTTTATTTTATCATTACCCTTCTTTTTATTTTTTTAACTCCATGAGCTGTTGCCATTATTATTTTTTTTAAGATTTCTTGTTCAATAGCAAGGTGGTCTTAATTATCTTGTTTACAGTTCTAGTGAGAGGTAGAGAGGAGTGGCAGTGCTGCTTTTTCAATTACACTTTAGTAATTTGATTTATGGCATAATACTCCATCTCTGCCTCACAACAGTGAGAAAATCCACTATTTACCAAAATAGGTGGAAGAGGACCCTTTACAAAGCATGGATTAAAAGCAAATAAATAAGTAAATGATACCTCCTTTGGTACCATCAGGAAAACCCAGCACATGGCACCATGACACCCAGTAAGGTTGGGTTTTAGAAGATTCCTTATTGCAGATGCTTTGTTTTCTGCAGCTTTCCCTCAAAATCAAAAATCTAAGTGTCCAGCTCTATCTACTTCCAGCTGTATTATTTACAGCTTGAATTCTTTGTTTTTATTTTTG
This sequence comes from Sterrhoptilus dennistouni, assembly GCA_013397095.1. Classification (NCBI taxonomy): domain Eukaryota; kingdom Metazoa; phylum Chordata; class Aves; order Passeriformes; family Zosteropidae; genus Sterrhoptilus; species Sterrhoptilus dennistouni. The sequence goes on along the minus strand of VWZU01017685.1, from coordinate 762,355 downwards.
TTTCCCTGGTGGGAAAGCACGACCAGATACAGAAGAGTTGACATCACCTCCAGCAGGTTTAGGGGAGCCTACAAACCCTGAACTGTTGAGAGTGACCCTCAAAGCTTGTGAGCCTCAAACCTTTTGTACAAATCAAAGGATTCTGTTCAGACTTCAATTCCCTCTGTCCAGGTATGGAAGAAGATGGCCCAAACACCTCATTTAAGCATTTCCTGGAGGGCCTGGCATGGGCTCTGTGCCTGCAGTCAGTGAAGAGGATGGAGTTAAATCCCCAGCCCAGAGCACCCAGGGAAGGGGCTGATTGTAGCAGGAGGATGCACAAATCAGTCCTTGAGGCAGTCAGATGAAATCCAGGGGTCAGGCAAGGACTGAGAGGGTTCAAATGGCTCAAAGTACCCAGAGGGTCTTCCCACAGACCTCTGAGTTGCATCTCTGTCTCTCTATTGCCTCACCTAAACTTAGTTACACAATTTGGTATTTTCCACTGAATTTCTGTGGAATTTGGATACTAAATTCCCTCTTAGTACTGAGAAAACCACTGGAAAAACACAGGAAATAAAAATCAATCTCCCCAGTAAGGATATCTGAGGGTTGTCACACCTTAAAGGGATATCTTTTAATGCAGTATTGGTGATGGTAAATTTTCAAAAGTCTCAGGTTTCTAACACAAGGACTCTTCCAGATAGAAAAATTTCAGAGTGAACCACATAATGGCACTTACAAAGAATAAAAGCAGGAAGCTGCACTTTTTCTTAACAGATGGAAACAGCAGATGTGCCCAGATAATTTAATAATCTGTGGCAATATTAGTTTTAGATCCAAAGCAGTCTAAGAAAAAAAAACCCCCACACACATTGGATTTTCCCCAAGGACATAGATAAAATAAAAATCAACACCCAAATAGAAGAGGCTAATCAGCACATCACTACATTTTTTTCATGTGGCAGTTTGGTGCAGTGTCACCTTGACACAGAGTGCTGCTGCAGCAAAGGGAACCACACAAAAAGAGCCATCTGCATGTGACAGAAATCAAATCCACTACCCCGTGGTTAGCATTTCAGCAGGCAGTCCTTTGGAAAGGCTGCTCTGGAACACTGCAGGCTCCTGCTGGGATTGGGGGGGTCTGTAAATGTAGTTGTATAAGGCTGCAGCTGTGTGCTGTGCTTTACTGCAGAGATGTGCAACGGTGGGATTAAATGGGGAATCCATCCAGAGAAACAGAAACAACTGGACTGAAGATCCTCACTCAGTTTAGGATTTTAGTAAGCAGAACTGATATCTCATAACTGCTCCTTCTGCTCCTTTCCCTGTTGTTCACAACTGTGCTGCCTTTTACTGAGCCCGCAAGAGAGTTTCAGTGTCAAAATAAGCTGCACTCTGCCCACACATTACAGGGATTTTATACACACACTTCAATGTAGTAAGACAAAGCGGCCTACAGATATTTCAGTGTCTTGAAAGAACCAGAATTACATACTGGACTCTTCTGATAGGAGTATTCGTAACCAATTCCTGTTCAATCTGCAATAAAATAATGACAGGAAGCACAAGTATTTTAAAACAGTATAAAATCATCAGATATCTTATTATGACATCTTTTTCTATAATTTTATTTTTTTCTAACTCCAAAGGCTGTTGTCTTTAAAAGGATTTCAATTTCTTTGTTTAATAGCAAGTGGTTTGAGTTATTTTGTTTACAGCTCTAGTGAGATCTATAGATTAGAGGCAATGCTGTTTTTCCCAGAGCTCTTCCTAGTTGTCTTTAACTCTCATCTTTCTTCATTTCTGTCCTCCCTTCCTGTAAAGGAAACATTCCTGTCCAACTCTCCTCCCTTCAGACTGCTTCACTCCTAATCCCATGGGAAGATCCCTTCCTCATCTGTTAACACGAAAACTCCTACCCAAATGCCAAACCAACCCACCAACAAACCCCATCATTGCAGCTTAGGAAACCTGGGTGAGAAAGGACATTGCTGCCTCCCTGTGCCCCCTGAGGCACTCAGCACAGTCCTGCTGAGCCACAGGATGCCACTCTCCCTCCTCAGGAGGGTCAGGAGGCAGAGCTGAGGTCTTTCCTCATCTCCCTTTGCTTCCTCTAAATTCCCCCGTACCTCTGAGCACTGCTGCTGTGCTCTTCACTAACACAAAGCCACTGAGGTTTTCTCTGTGTGCCACGGCCAGGTCCTGCCTGAGCCTGGCAATGCCACAGGGAGGGGCAGGAAACTCTTCCTACTCGGCTGACAGGATTATTTCTGTTTGCAGAGTCTGTGGCACCTGTGTGGTTTGGAAGGGTTTCTGTGGTCTGCTTTCATGTGGAGGTATCTCAGCCCTCTTCCCAGAAAATAACAAATCACGGCTGTTGTGGCATGGCCATAGAGTAAATGATGACCAATTCAGTATGAGCTTCTCTCTCTGCCAAGCTGCTAAAAGAGTACAGAAATCGGGCAGGCCTGATTTGACTCCCCTGGTGTGCCAAAAGCTTGGGCAGTGACTAAAATAATCTAGGATTTTGGTAAGTAAAATGAAGCAGAGGCTTGTCAAGGTTTTCCTAGCAGAGCAGCCTGAGATTTGCAAGCTGCATGTTCTGACTTAGATCAAAACCACAGAGCACGTTTGGAGTTCAGCTTGGATTTGAGTTTTTCCAGAAACAACGGAAACTTGGTATCACTTCAGATCACAGATGAAACAAAGAAGTAAAGTCTTCATTGCAGAGTTCAGTTTGTGGTCATGTCGTGTGAAAGGAGGTCAGATTACCAGTGACCACACTGACAGCTTTACTCATAGCTGAGTTCATGAGAAGATATCATGAGAAGTAAAAAAGCTCTCCAATATCTGACCAAAAAACATTGCAGCCTAGAAGTATTAATGAAATTAACTTAAGTTAAAGTTTGCTAAGTGGATAAGTAAAGACAGCTAAAACATCAGCTCAGAGCAAAAGTAACTCTGCTCAACAAACCCACCAAGGAAAGCTTCCATCACTTTTGATGGTTTGGGCTTTTTTGCCTTGAAAATGCTGGCTGCAAATGACCTTCATACTTTTGTGGCCACATCAAATGCATTGGTAAAGGATAAAATTAAAATTATGTTCATATCACTAGATTATAAAAAAGTCTTCTGAGCAATTTTTAATTTTTTTTTCTGGGTATACTTGAAGAAAGAAGAACATCTTAATCGTGTTCTTTTCCTGTTTTCCTTAAACACCCCTACCCCCCTTTTCTTTGCTCTGTTACTTTGTCCTTTCAGTGGCAGCCCCGTGTGAAACAGAAAGAACAACTTTAGTTAAGGTGGTCTAGGACTCACAACACAGTATATTTAGAAGCTGATTCTGGCTAATTTACCACTCAGTCACATTGAGTGAGGAGTGGGCTCACTTCTCTGTGGCACAGCCCTGCTTTACCACAACACAGGCCATTTGGAACATGAGACTCTTAGCATAATTTGAGTAAGAAAATTAGTAAATAACTCTGTCTAATGCTAAGAACTTGTCTAATTAAATCTAAGCACTAGGATGTACATATCTGAAAATACATACAGGGAAGAGAGAATGCATCCTGCATGTAACTAGAGCTAGCTTTGCTTAAGTCATGTAATGCACTGACTTGCCTTCCAACAAAACCTTTTCAAAATGTGGTGTTAATTTTGACACAACTGCCCTTTCACTGTAACTCCCTGATGTGTAATTTTTTTTTGTTTGTTTCTATGTAAGGCTGTGCTAGCCAGTTCAGAATTACAGCATATGTCACACATCTATCACAACATGTCTCAGCCTGTAGCAAGAACTTTGCACCCTTGATACCTTTCTCTCAAACTCCCCTTTGTTCTTCAAGGAAAATACTAGAGTAAATAAAAATATTTCAATTTTCTCCTAATCTGTCCATATCCACAAAGCAAAGTTGGCATAAGCTATGTATCAAATGTATATAAGAAACACAGAAAAGTGTTTGTATATAAATCAAGTCATTAGGGTTTCTAAGCTGGTAGATTGCATCACTAATGTGCCAGCATAGAAGGCCACAGCTCTTACATTTATTTCATGTGGCTACTTGCTAGGCTATTGTGGGCTTTTCCAAAAGATTTTTGTGGGAGTTTTTTTTCTGTTTGTTTGTTTGAAGGTACATACACAGACCTATGTATAAGCACCTCCATTTAAACACACGCATATATAAATATTTTCATGATTAAAGGCAAGAGCTGGAGTTTACTATGTTGATAAGCCAGTCTTGCCATATTCTTAGAAAAGGAAAAGGTTCTTTTTCAAACTGCAGGTTGATTTCACATAGGAATAGATAATTATATAATCATGAAATGTATACTTATTTTTTCTTTCTTTCAGGAAGGGAAAACAAGAACCAACTAAATTTCCCGAAGATGGGATTAGAAATATGTTTTGCTAATTATTCCAGAGAGGAGCTGTCTACCAAGCCTGAGGGAGCCAAGTGTCTACATTATCTGTCAAGTATCTAAGGGTACCTATGGGACAATCCCAGAGAGAACCACTGTCACACTACAATTTATTATACTCTGTCAATAAAGGCTATTGTGAAACAACAGAAATTGAATTAAATGCATAACAATCCATGAAAGGGTCACATAAAAACATACTCCCATTCACCACCATAAATCTGTCTGCCCCTGAGCAAGAGGTTCCTTGCAGCTAAAATTTCCATGATTTGGATGCACAGACTGAGTGGAGAAGGAATGCTTTCCCCATGCATTGCTACAGGCTCTAAACACATGAGTCACTGGAGAATTGGGAAGGCAGAGAGGATGGATGTCCCAGTGCCACCCACAGAAGTCCAACATCTCTGTGCTGTGCACATATAACCTCACACAGAACGTGGTTCATTGCTTCCCTGGCAGCTGCTGAAAATGCTGACACAAGGTGGAACGTGATTGAACAATGGAATTGTGCAGCTCTCCCTCCTGCCTTTCCCTGCACTATCCTCAGCTGCAAGTCTTCCCTGTGCCTCTCCCTTTTAATGACACTAACAGGCTGCTAAGGTGAGAGCTCGTCATTCTTGTCCCCAACCCAACCTTCTGCCCAGCCAACCTCCGTGCTTACACTAGTTTGCCCAGCCACACTGTCCAGGCAGCAGCTCCAGGCACAGCTTCCAAAGGGAGCTGACAAAGCTGTCAGAACCTGACCTGGCCCAGCCTGAGGCCAGGCAGTCTGTGCAGGACAGGTGGTGTCCCTGAGCACACACAGCCCTTTTCTGCACACAGACACTCCTGACTAAAGAGTGTTTCACCCTCAGCAGAGGTCAGGAGAGCCCCTGGCCACACCAGCAAAGACGCAGAAGAAAAGCTACTTATACCTAATGCAGCTGAAGAGGAAAGAAGATTGTGCAAAGGCCTGGATCACAAAAACCTTCTAAGAACTACTTGCATTGGATCCTGAATATCCTGGATTTACCAGGAATTGAGACTGTTATGACAGGCAGCAGCCCATACGGCAATTAATTCATTAATCAAGTGCTGGAGATGAAACTAGAAGCTTTACAGTCTGCTTGGATGGGTGGTCTTACCCTGAGTTAATCCATAAATTTGGAGGCAGCACTGCTGTTGGTCATTTTTCTGGAATTCCTAGGACATGGCATATAGGCCTTTCAGCAATCCACAGGAGGATGAAAGTATTAACAGGAGTATTGGTCACGGAGAATTGTGTGGGTGGCAGAGTTGGGAGAGGGGAGGCAGCCAAGTCTGTGGGGCAGCAATTCACTTTTCCATGTGCATTCAATCTGCCATAGCCACAGACTGGTCCTGAGACAGCCCTGTGGAGAGCAGGAGTACATTTGGCTTTGGCCTCAAGCAGCATCTCCTCAGCAAATGAATGGCTGAGGACCACGATGGCAGCACCACAAAGAAAGTCCTTCCAGACAGTCTTTAATGGGGAGCTGAGACTGATTCATCAGAACTATCTAGACTGTCTTTCATGAGGTTTAAATGCTCTCCCTTCAAACAAGTCCTACAGCAGTGCTGCTTGGAAGCCTGGTTTCCCTCTCAGCAGACACTCCACAGGAACCAATTAAAGCTTGAGGGGAAAAAACCCCAACTAAGACCTGTCAAGTGAGATTCAGGACAGGATTTCTTTCCTAGAGCAGAACAGCAAGTCCAGTAAACTGCTCAAGAGCCCAGATTAGTGGATGTGGCTGTGGCTACATAAATATGATTCCGGTGTGGGAACAGGGACTGCTGGGGTGAGGAAGAGGAGAGCTAAAAGAGAAGAGAGGAATCCAGAGCTGAAACACCAAAGGTTTATGTAAGTTCAGAGTGGGGAACAGACATCCCACCAGTTTATGCAAGGCACTGTAGCACATCAGGGTGTCAGACTCCTTAAACAAGGCTGGCATTTCTGGGTTCCTTGTCCTCTTTTCCAGAGCTGGACACCCATGTGCTGACACCAGAGGGTCACCTGAATGGACAAATATGGAGGTTGTACCCCCCAGCTGCCCTCAATGTGCACACTGGGGTTCCAAAGCCCAGAATGAACCCCCTTGACCCTGGAGCCTGCTGGAATTTGGCTCCACGGTGGAGGGCCTTGAATGTCCTTACCCTGCACTTCTGACAGTTCAAAGGAATAACAATCACTGCAGTGCAACAATATAAAAAGATACAATTTATACATAAAATCTTTTGATGTCTAAATCTCAATGTGAAGATAAAGGAATGGCGTGACATCCAATGACACCAAGAGACTGAAAAAGATATGGAAGAATGTTTCTGTTTCTGTCTAACCATATCTACGGTGGAAAAAAAATTGGGAAACATCCAATATAGCAGTGCAACTGAAAGGTAAACAGTTTCTCCTAACAAAACAGCTTTGAAAAGGCAGTTTGTAGAAGACAATCCCAGAGCAGCACACATGAATTTTGGTAAGAAATTATTTTTATAAAATAAAGGTATGGCGCTATTTACCTGCTTTCCAAATTTGGCAAGTTTTTTGTACCATGTACTTATTATGCACTGATGGGACAAAAACCATAACACCAGAATAAAACCAGCAGTCACTAGCTGGTTGGATAAAAAAAGATAGACTGCAAGGTTGTATCAACATTACCCTTATAAAAGAGTTTTAGTCATCAACACATCTTGAATTTTCCCTGCCTTTGCTCAGGTCTCAGTATGCACAGAACTTGCTTCCCTGGGTGCCCACAGGAACAAACTCCCCACAAATTCCTGCTGTGTTCTCCTGGAACTGTTCTCAAGTGCTGCTTTCCAGGAGTGTGACCTTAAATCAGCTCCAGTCAGAGCTCAAGTCGTGTGATGCTGTTGCATAAGGTGGGGGGAAGCTCAGCTGCAAGGAAACAGGGAGCTGTAGATCACAAACTAATCCAGCATTCCTGGAAAACAGCAGGCTACTTGGGGCCAACCACAGGAGGTTTTTTCCAATGGTTTTTTTCAATTTTTCTTGGAGGCTTTTTTTGCCCTTTGAAACACCAACATGCAATTTGTGATTCCCAGGAAGAAGGCTGGATATTAGGTTTTAAGAAAAAACAGTCTTGCTACTATTTCTAAGCTGAAATGTCAAAATGTTGAGATATACACCCACTACATTTTTCACAGCTTTCCAGATGGTTCTCTAGGAAGACTAAAATTGTGGAAAAATAAAAACGAATTCATAAAACCTAAGCAATTAGAAGTAGTAAAATAGGTAGTATTCAAACAAATGGAAGCTAGAATACTCTATGGTCTTGCAAATAAAGGCTTGCATTTATAAAACATAGGGATGATGCATTTTTTTATACATTTCATTAAACTCTCCCTTGGAAGTGATTTTGTTCCTTTTTAATTAAATTTGGGGAATCAGAATGTGCCCCTATTTAATCTAAATTCTGCCCGAATGTATTTGAAGGTATCTTTTCCCATGGGTTTCCCCTCAGGCTGAGAAAAAGCAAGTTTTACATGTTCTCTGTTTTGTAACAGCTGAGAGAGGGGCCAGTGTCTGGAGCACATTCAATGTCTGTCTGCACCTATTTGCCTTGTGCTTGAAATCCTGATGGAGATTGGCTTGACATTTCCACAAAGTCTGTCAGCTCTGGTAATCTGTATTCTTGCTCAGCAGCTGCAGGGTCTGAAGCACCACCCCAAAGTGCCCCCTCCTGACTCCAGAGGTGCCTCTGGAAACATCAGTCTCTGGAAGGAAAGTTTCCAGCACCCCGTTTTGCATGTGTGCAGCATTCCCATCCCAGAGTGAGCAGATCCATGACCAAATACCATTTGAAATACTGTAAACAGTTTGTCCACACATTTTTCTGAGAAATGAAAGCCATCTGCAGGACAGTAGTTTTAGATCCTTGAAAGATATTGTTCAGTAGCATTTTCTGCATCAGCTATACATCCACAGATGCTCTAAATGTCTTTTCAGAGCAGTTACGCATCAAGTGAGTGTTTTCTGTGGGCTGTGTGGTCATGCAAATTCGGGTTTTTCATGCTGACAACCTCACACTAACTTTCTGATTTCCTATCACCTTTTTCATAGCTTCCCTGTACCTTTTCCCACCATAACAGTTTGCTTATGAGCACACACCAAGATTCAGGATGACCCTTGCACCAGAATCAAGTATTGCTGAGAATATTGTGTGGGATTTTTTTCCCCTCTGGCATTCAACCTTTTAGTCAGGGAGGTCTGTAAGAGACTGAATCAGTGGTCCTGAGAAAACAAATTGCTGTTTTCCTAAGTTTCAAGCAAATTCATTATGGCTCTATGACTCATATGGCTTTAATGGCCATTATTATTCATCAGAGTGCCAAGAGGCAATTTATCTTGTTTACTTAGCTCTCTAGTCACATGCTTCAGACTTTTTAAATAAGATTCCATTCTTTTAAAATACCTACTTTTGAAAGGGCTATTAAATAGTGGAATCTTCTATGAGATTATATTACTCCAAGCTTTTGCTTTGCCATGCTACCACAGCATGCAACTGTGACGACACAGATTGCAGCCTTGTTCAGTCTTTTTACATCAAATCTTACTGCAATCTACAGGTTCTATCAAAATACACACAGTGAGTGCTAAAAATCCCGAACACCCTGAGGGACAGACTCACTAGAACCTTGGAGATGTGGAAACAGACAAGCAGCTTGTAAAGTCAACATTAACACTTTTCATCAGGAGACACTCTGACTCAAAATCTGGAAACAGCATCAAGCATTGTAATATTTTTTGTTAATTGTTTTTTTTTTCCTTCTCAGCAGCAGTATGGCAGATCATCAGCTGAGCTACATAAATACAGCCTGACTCATGAGCCAGTCACACCAGCAATCCCACAGAGCATTTCCATGCTCCTGAACAGTTTCTCACTCACTCTCACTTACCTTGAAAACTCTTACCTTTATTGCCATGTGTAGCCGCTTGTTTTGCATCCCGAGTTTATCAATCACAAATTATACGTGATCATGTCATTATTTTACTGGGCTGAGATGTTTCAAAAACTTAGATTTATTCTGGGTTTTTAAAGTATATAGGGTTGCAAAACCAGAGGAAACCCATTCCAACATTGTTTACACTGTAGGTGACTTTAATCTGCCATTATGGTGGCTCTCTTCCACCACAAAAACAATAGCAAAATGTGTAAATGAGTGATAATGTTCTAACATATTCTAAATATTCATGAAGAGGAAAAAAAAAATCTCAGATTTTTAATTTATCCAGGCCCTTCGAATAGGTTTTGGTGCTTTTTCCCCCCAAGAGCCACACTGTCTTTAGAGCCTTTTCCTATTGCAGTGCACAGACGAAGGATTTTGTCTTTTCACAGTGTCAAGGATTGCTTTATTTGAAATCAATGAAGTTTCTTTAAATAAAACCCCCAAAATACAAGAACACCAAAATATTTGAAATGCACAATAATTTTCCAAAGCAAACCAGTTTAGACCCCTAGAGAACTCATTCAGTTATTTTCAGTGAAATATGCTCAAAATATTCCAATTCTAGTATGGCACAGAAGCTTCAAAAGGCATCTTGTTTTTGCTGAATAAAATGCTTACAGAATACAATCATAAAAGAAATAAAACTTGCCACAATTTAAATGTCACACATGGTAAAACCAGAGGTAGCTTTTAGATGTACTCAAGTTGAACGGAATTTCTGAATTTCTTTTCATTTAGAGAAGCTTTAGTGAAGCATAAAGCTGCAAAGGAAACTGAGCCAGTGAAAATTCTGAAGGGTCTATTCTAAGACTCCTCTTCTGGGAAAGTTCTTATAAAGAGATTAATTTATATAAAGGTTTTATTGACAGGCATTTAGAAAATATCATGCCTTCCAATCAGTATTAGAATAGAGGTAATTAGCTAAAGAACATTTGTGATGGTTTAGTACAGCTTCCTTCCTCTGTCAGATATGCAACTTAGTCAGGTTTTTACTATGGAACAAACCACTAGAAATTCGGATAAATGCATGGAAACTGGAGCTTGCAGCAAGCAGCATCGTGGACAAGGCTCACTGTGATTACCTACTCTGTGTGAGGCAATATTCCTTGCTTCTGGCACACTTCAACAGCTGCCAGAGGGGACTGCAGACATGGCAAATGTGCTTCTTGGCAGCCCCCGTGCAACCCTGAGATAGGCATAAAAAGTGATGGGGCAGAACGGGAGAAGTTCTCGCATCAGTTAAGTTTCACAAAAACATGCACTGTGACCGAACTGCTTAATACTGGCACAAGATGATATTTTGTTCCCTTTCAATTTTCTTCTATACTTCCTTCCTAATCTGCTTCTGCTCCTTCTTAATCTTTATTGCAAGGCATAAGGTCTGCTGAAATAAACAGTGGAAAATTGTGAGGGGGAAAAAAAAAGAGAAAAGGAGTCTAAAGGCTGAAATCTGCTGACTTTGGTTACTGTCATTCATCTGAGACATCAAGTAAGTTCAGTCCATTCCAGAATCCACTTTAGGAGACTTAACCTGCAGGGTTTGTTATCCCCAACTATATAGAAATTAGATTCTTGGCAAATCTTTTAAACACAGAAGTTAAATGATATATTCATATGTTTGGAAAGCTCTACCCCATGACACACACAAATTACATGCTCACTCCATGAATCCCACTGTGTCTTGTACTTCCAGAAATTGTTTTGGTCTGATGAATAAATAAATGTATGTGCAGTTTCTTTAATCTATGTACCACCTATGTACTGGCTGAATGCTGAAGCATCCCAGGAAGGCAGCACTTATTACAAATGTCAGGCTTTCCCTCAGACAAAACACTGCCTTGCCCTTCTGAAATAACTGAACAAACCCAGATATTTGAAATCCTGGTCTCTATTTCATTTATGACAACCACTCACCAGTACTTTTTACCTCATGCCTCAGTCTCTCATTAAGAATTTGTCTAAAAAAGAAAGGTGGGGAAAGCAGACTAATGAAGCACCAAAACTCACTTGCTGCCTTTTAGCTGAAGCTCACCAAACACCTACTAGTAGACTCTCTCAGCTACATTTTAAAACATATGGCCAGTTACTGTGAGGGTTTTCCTAATGTGTGACTTCTGCATCCTTTAATTTTAAAAAGCAACAACAAACCCCCAAAGTGTGAAAATAAGGAAACTGAGAGCTTGCCTGCAATTCTTAACACATCTCCTGTCTTAAGAGGGTGTCCAAAGGGCAACAATCTCTAGTGACAAATGAGACACAGGGCAGACAGGGCTCTGTGTGTTAAAGCAGAGATTTCTCAGGCAGTGACACTCTCCTCCTTTGCAGAAGGGACTCTCTTTGTGAAACAGAGTTGCTTGGTGAGAATGAAACCATGCTAAGTTCCACAAATTGAAAATTAATCATCATAATAAAGTCTCAGAGCCAGCCCCATTCCTTGGCACATTCAATCACCTCTGGGAGTTCACAACCATGCTTCTTCTACAAGTGTGAGAATTTCTCCTTCTTTTCTTCCTTTCCATCTGTGAAGCCAGAATGAAATATAATTCCTTTCGCCATGTGAAGGATTTGGTCTTTACCAGTTTGAGCAATTTGATCAATTTTATGTTTAGTATAAATCCCATCTGTCAAATGGAAGGGCAAGAGCCACTTGCAGACCCAAAGAAAGTGACAATGAGTTAGGCCAAGAATATCTTGGAATGATGCTCAGTGATTTATCAAAGGTCAAAAAAATAAACCACAAAGTTATCACCTTTCAGCTGTTTGAATTCTAACCTAAGCAGCTCATATTTACTCAGGTATACCATAATAGGCAGGTAGGAGAAAAAAATAGTTCATATGATAGGAAAAAAAGGAACATAAAGCAAGGAATCTGCTTCTAGGTGTTAAAATAGACAGTAAGACAGGCCAGGACATTCGTTGCTACTTATTCCCAACACAGTAACTAAGATGTCACTTTCATTTCTAAGTATAGACTTATTTCATGGCACAGTAAATTTTTTCTTTTCAATGACTGATTACTAGATGGTTTAAGATCACTTTTCTCAAAAGCACTAACACCATCTGCAGCAGCCTGTCCCATTAACACACCTGGGTTAGAGATTTTTTTCCAAAGGCTCAGGAAAACTTCAATTATATCCTTCCCTCCCTAAACAGTCAGTCAGCAGCCAACTATATTGAGCAGACAAGTGTGTGAGGGGAAAAAAAGGCAAAAAGAAAAGTCAATTAAATCCAGGAAGCACTGCAGAGTCACTCACTAATTGCCAGCATTATCCAGCTGAATACAGAACAACATTTTCCTCTGCTGATTGCAGATTAGCCCAAACTCAGCAATAAAAGGGATTGGAGTAATTCTACCCTGTCTGAGATCAGATCCTTTCCAAAGGTGACTTTTGACCCATTCCAGCACTAAACTCTCCTTTGTGGCAGGTCCAGCCCAATATTTGAACACCTCCCCACCCTGCCTTCCAAATGGGCATTTTAATGAATGAAAACTGTGTTCTAGGATGCAATTTATTTAAAAACATTTATTTTAGGCAAAATTAAACAGACATTTGAGATTACATAGAAATACAGTTTCAAATTGGATCACATAAAAATTAAAAATGCACTGTTGTGTTGATTTAAGTATTTTTGAATGTATTGACCAGGTATATAAGATTTAACCATGCCATTTGCAGTCAGCTATCATAAAAATCAGTAACGAAAAAGGTTTCTTAAAATGTGCAAATATTATCTTAGTGTTACCATTGATAATAAATGACCAGTAAATAGATGCTTATTATGTAAAGCTTTTTAAAGTACAATAAAAATACAAATTCTATTTGTTAAAAAAGGCCATTACTATGGCTACTAAACATCCTCATTATACAAATTCGAAAATACTATATGACAAACAAAATTATAAAGACTTTTCTTTATGAAACATATACTATTCTATTTGTTAGTGATTTCATATATTTATATATATATATATTTCTCCATAATACTCTATATGAATGATGAACTCAGAATAAGAGAGAGGAAGACAAATGCGGTGTAGGATGTTAAGGCCCCAATTCAGCAAGGTACCTGAGGATGTGTCAAAGCCAGCAAAGGAATAATCCCATTCTTTTAGTGGACTCCAAAGGTACATGCACAAGTACTTTGTTGAACAAGGCAGAAAAATACATGTGGTAAAACTGGAAAATGTGGTTTTGGTGTAAACTGTGACTGTTAAGGACAAAACCATAAATGTCACCAAAAGAACCTCTCATAAAAAAAAACCAAACCTGGAAATTCTAGAGGGGGGGGCAGTTCCAATATTTTTATGTTTTGAAGGGACAATCCTAAAGGTTTGAAAGCTTTTTGAATTGAACTCATGATAATACTTTTCTGAAATAGGTTTGAGATGGTGTTTTATTGCTTATGAGAAAGATTAATGAAGAGTATGCATAGACATGTCAGCATTCATCTCACCAGCAGCTGAGAATTTTGGTGTGCAGGTATTTCTGTAACATGAACAACCAAGTGGGTACAAAGGATTTACTTACAGACAGTTCTTTGCAGAAAGCCTCAAAATTAAAGACATGGAACACTAAAGAAGAGAGTAAAAGAATTATACTCAACAGAGCCTGGCTCTAAACACTCAGGTGTTGAAAGTAATTACAGAACTGAGCCCAGTGCCTGCTTATACACAAAATTACAGAAGTTCCTAAGTAAATGCAAGACCATAATCTCTCTTTTAAGTTATGGCTAGCATATAAAACGGATTCCAAGGTACATATTTTACACTTCAGCTATAAAATATCGAAACAAAGGGCAGTTGCTTTGCCATTCTGCAATTTAGCAGTTCTTCTAGGCTCGTTAAGCACTAATTAGCAGACTAACAACTTGTTAGTTTCTAAAACATGAATGAAGGACCTAAAATCTGGGTTGTATAAACCAATGACAACATTTGTACAGGATAGTAACCACACACAGTGATGGAAATCAATCACACTGCATCCAGATTTACTTTTGAAGCATACAGTAATGGTTAGTATTTTATGCTTTTTTCACTGCAAATTGAAATTTTTGCAGTAAATATTAATAATTTTACTGCTTGAATATTAAATAATGCCTTAAAAGCGTAATTTCAAAATGCTGCCAGGTAAAGTATTATGTAGTATTCATGCCTGGACATTTGCAGAGAGAGATGCAGAGAGAGAGGGAGGTATGTGTGACCTTTCTGAAGAACTTCTCCAAGCTAATAGTCATAAAGCATAGTAAACTTGGGCCAAAATGTGATAGAAAGAAACACAACAGCGTAATTTAATCCATAATTCATAAACAAATACAACTTTTTACATTTGTACAGGGAAAGACTGGAAGTAAGTTGGATTTTTACAGAAGCAAGCCTCACAAGAGTTTACATGTTGATAAAAGCAATTTTTGGCACATGGATAGTATCTGTGAGTACGTGTTCAGAAATAATAAAAAAAAACCCACTGTGGAGGAACTTCACATTGACTTTCTTGGCATCAGCACCTGCTGTCTAGTGGGTCAAGACAAAATACTGTGCCTTCAAGAGTTAATCCCATTTTGAACCCCTCCTGCAATGAAACAAGACATCATTAGTAAAGAGCCAAGTGAGTTCTCGAGGACTGTGCTCTCCTTGTAAAAACATTTAAATCCAAGCATATCTTTAGGCAGACAAACTGTAATAAAATCTCAGCCTGAATTCACAAACTTCTACATTATTTGGTCACTTTTTAATGAGTCTTAGTGGTTAACTCCTAAAAGATGTATGCCATGCAAAGACATAGCTACAGTATGTTCATAAAGTGAAGAAAATACTATAAAATGACAACACTGAATATTCTTGTACATAGGTAGACAGAAACCCAAACAAGTTTGACTTGCATCATGTTGTTCCTGAGTAAAATTCAAGGAGATTTCTATTGAACAACACAGGTATGACATGGACATTGTTACTGGCATAAGGAACAGCCCAAGTAAAAGTGCTGACCGTTCCACCTCAGAGGCCTGCTCTGAAGTGCTCCCAGTGCAGATAAATTGACAGGACTTTACTGCCCACTGCCATTTGAGCTCCATGAAAAAGGCAAATAAAATCATACTTGCTCCACTGCAAATGAAAAACCTCTGCATTTTAAAGGCACGTAACTCAGTAAAATAAAACATGGAGGTATTTTGAAAGCGCAGTGAGCTGCTTTAAAAGTTCAGACCGAAATTCCTGAGTTTACTCACATTCATTTTACTAGCAGAAACACAAAAAAGATTATAAGCTGGATGCTGCCACCTCCTCTATGGAAAATAAATTCATTCTACAAATACTTTTTTTTGTACACTTTCATACATGCTTGGCTTGCTAAAGGTACTCAGTTCACACCAGTCCCAAAGTAACAACTGCACTTTTAATACAGGAAAAACACTTATTTTCATTTTTCCTTTTGCATTAAAAGAAGCTGAATAACTGTGGCTTGACCCTCAAAAGTCACTTTTGAGTCAAGAAAATTTCAGTCTGTTGGGTGAAAGTACTTTAAAGGTTTAAGCAATTGGAAACAGGGCTCTGACTGGAAATGCCATGAGAACATCAACTCCAGCAGCAGCTGTCACAGTGCTCTGTTCAGTGAGAGAGTGTTGATTCTGTGATAGGAAATCAATACATGGTCCTTTCATCAAGAAAATATCTTGTAAACAAGATAAATCTTTTTGTAAAACCATCTATATGGGGATTAGGCACAAACTCAAGTCTTTCCCTCACATGCACAGCAGTACCTCAAGACCATACCTTTTGGGTTTAGAAGATAATCCCACGTCAAACCAGCTTAATTTCAAACCAATTCAAATCCCATTTGAAAAGTGTATGAATATCTAATAACCCTGCCAGCTACTGCTATTAGGAGAATAATGTGGAGAAACAGAACAAACCTCCTGGCAATACTTCCTAAATGGTCTGAGAATTTCCAAGCAAAAGCTGCATTTTCCTAAAGGCAGATCCGTACCATGAGATGCTGAGCAAGTAGCAGCACCGTGGTGACAACATTCCCAACTGTGCTACCCAAGTTTGCTCTGTCTGGGTGACACAGTGCTGCCAAGGCTCACTGGTGTATTTTAGATTTTCCCCATTTTTTTTTCTCTGTATTTTGCAAAGGATTAAAAGGAAGAACATCCAATGCAAAAGATACAAGTGAACAGTAGCTGAAATTCCAAGTGAAACACATCCTGTTACAGACAATGTTCATTTACCCAAAGGGAAAATTACTTGATGTAACTGCAGTCAAAGGAGGACTGCTTACCCAGAAGGAGAATTCAGAGAATTAGCCCTAGGGTCTAATCTGCTACATTTTAAACCCTGCAGTGACAATGTGCCTAGGATCCTCAACTTCTGGACTATCTTAAGGCTGGTTCCAGTTTTGAGCTTGTAAAGGGGTACAGCAACAAGGGATTGTTGTTGGTGCTTCAGCCTGAGGATGCTTGATGAGCTCCAATAGAAAACATCACCAACACCACGTTTGACAAGGATAGGGACCTTCATCCTGAGCCAGCCAGAGCCTTCACTGAACATCCATCCCATTCCTGTTCTGCCCACTCTTATTTTTATCTCGTTTTTACAGTTAAGCACAGTTTTCTGGTGCCTTAAGTAGCTTCACTTCCAATGCTCTTTTTCCAGCAAGCAAAAAGCAAATCAGATGATGCATTTTGGAAGTACTCATCTCACTGCTCTTATGTTGAGCATGTCAAGTTTTTTCCACACAAACTGGTATTTTGTCACTTAGCACTTTGCTCGTGTTTGCTATGACTTGACTTAGAACTATTTCCACTTTCTTGAAGAACTGTGGCCTCCATGACCTTTCCTTCTGCAGCTTCACTCCAGTAACTTCCCCACAGCCCTGTTTAGTCCTTCTCAAGCTGTGATAGTTTGCATTTAAAACAATTATGTTTCCACATATTTGCAATGTGACAAAGCTAATCCGATCAGAGATTGCTGCTTTTTATGGATCATAATTATTAAAAAAGCTTTTCAACTTTACTGAAATTTATTTATCAAAAATGTACTATTGTCTGTCCTAAAAGAAATCGATGCTGTGGTTGCCAGGGACTGCTATCAGTTGCACTCCTGAGAGCAATGGCTCATGCACATTCCTGTCTGTAACAGGGATGTGGCATTTCCATGGTCACTTCTGAGCCACACCAAATCCATGACCATCAATGTCATTCTGCAGTTCCAATCAGGCTCAAACTTCCCTGACAACCACAAGGCCAAAAAGCCCAGTGGCATAGAGAGACATCAAAGCAATCCAGGGGGCTAGCTGGGAATTAATTTAATTAAAGGAATGTAAAATCTAGATTTTTTTCCTCTTGGATATTTAAGTGGAAGACATGAAATGAGTAGGAGTATAAACAAAGGAAAAATGCATTGTATAAATCAATATGCCTAAAAAATAACTGCAACCCTCAAAAGGAAAAAAATTAATCAGAATATCTCTATCCAGAAGACTCCCTGGCAAAGTGATTGCAATTTCCAAAGATGAGGAAGGCACAGACATCACATCTCCTGCAGCCATCACTATTCCTAACCCTTCAGATTCACCAACATAACTCCGAATTCTTAGTTAATTTTTGGAATCTCCAAAACTATACTTTGGCAAACACATAATTAAAAAATAAAATCCAGTCAGCTGCAGTCAAGCAAGCCATGGGAAGGCTTTAGGAGCAGATTCCCCTTTCCATGCAGAGCAGAACTGTTGATGCAGGTAACAGTTCCCACAGTGGTGCAGGACACTGAGTGACACGTGCTTTTAGGACTGCAATTCATACCTACACCTGAGCTGCACAGGGCTCCCCAGTGCTCTGGCTCCCAGGGGAAGCTGCTCTCTGATCATTACAGAACTGCACATGCCAGCTTATAACTCTCAGCATCTACAGCTGTAACAGTAATGAAATCAGTTGCAATGACACAGATTAAAACTATGATTTTTTCCCCCCCCAATAAACTCAACTAATGTGTTAAGCAATTCTTTTTAATGACATATAGAGTCAGCTTCTTGGTAAACATTATAGTTTATACATATAAAATGCATCACTAATTTTAATGCACAGCACTTAAAATATTTTGCCTTGTGAAATTCAGACCCTTCAGTTTCTAATAATGTGTGTTCTTAGTGTAACTCTGCCTGTTCATTAAAAGCCATATGTGCTATGGCTTCCTGTACTTTAAAGGTTCAGGAAACAAACTTTTCATGCAGTCAAAAAAAATCTCTCTGATTTCCTGATTTTTCAGGGAATGCTGAGAAGGGCCATCCTGTGTCACAGGCCAGGAGAGGGAACAAGAAGGGCTCTGAAGTGTGCATCTATATCATGCCTTGTTTTTCTGTGTTCATGTCCTCCTCAAGGAGCTTTTTTACTTTAGAGGCATTTAAACACAAGGACTGAGCAGTTTAGTTACCTACTAAGTAATGGTGGTGTACTAAGGGATGTGATTGATGCCTTAAAGAGAGGAGCAAAGCTTATTTTCACTCAAAACAGCTCAGAGACAATCCCTCTTCCAAAACCAGCCTTTTCTTGGTGTCAAGGATAAAAAGATGTGAGCTATTCTGGCTTAAACCAGTGAGCAGTACAAGACAAAGGACTTTATTTAGGAGATAAATTTGCCAAAGTCAACCTTATGGCTCAGAAGTAAACTCTCTTATCACTTCACAGTGACTTCACTCAATGAGCTTAAGTCAGCACAAACCCAACGAAGCAATGATGAATTTACATATCTCTGAGAAGAGTATTTAGAGGGCTGAGCATAACTTATTTCAGATGAAGAGATGTCAAGCCTACTGACTGCTTCAGGGCATGCAGGGAGAATGGCTTGCAGCTCCTGGAAGCTTTCTGATATGAAGTACCTTGAGATTTTAACAAATTATAGCAGCTGCTGCTGGTGTGATTCATCATCCAGAGAAACTTCTCCTCACTGCAAGATTTGTGGGAAAATAGACATTCATCTTATTAATGTCTGGATACAGTCAAAATAAAGATGAAAATATGTTTCAGCATAACGGTGCAGGGAAACAGGAGGTTGGACAGCCATCAGAGAGAGGTCTGAGCTGTAAAAGTCACATCTTGGCACATGTTTGAGTTTCAAGCTCTCCAAAAAGATCACTAGAGATTGGACTGAGAAATGGAATAGAAAGCTTAACTGTGAAATTTGGATTCTCACTGAAGTTTAAAAATAAGAGTGTTCCCCTAGAGGCCAGGGAGCTTTATCTGATCTCCCTAAGTTCAGAATGCAGGATGCAAAGGAAAAGCACCCACTGCTCCAGAGTTTACTCTCAAGTGCCTCTTCTGTGCTGTGCTCTCCCACTTTGTCCCCAGATCACCTCCAGCACAAGGCTAGATCAGGACAGCTCTTCTGCACATGGTGTGTAAGTGCTGAGGCACCTCTCATGTTCCTCACAAGAAACAGGGTAAGAGTCTGGCCTGGGCTGCTCCAGTCAGGCTGGCACAGCTTTGTTTGCTATCCTCACTGCAGGGTGAGCTGTATCCAACACCCCCGTGGAGGAAGTTTAGACTTGTAACTATTTGCTCAGTGTCTGTAAAAAACTTACCTTTACAGATTTAATGGAATACAAAATTACTGAAACCCAGGCTGTACTTCCATAATGCAAAGAAGACAGATTAATTCACTTTGCATTTCAGAAAAGAAGAGAGGCCTACATTTGTCATTGTTGGATTTCCAGAGCATGTTACACATTATGTGCTCTCACCTTCCTCATAGGCTGTTGAGAGGAGCACAGCTGCTTCTGCTCATTGAAAAGTTTTAAATCAGTATGTCCAAACAAAGACTTGCTCTCAAATGTGATTGTACTGACACAATTCTCTGTACTAAAGGAGGTTTTGCTTGAACCATTTCAGTAGTGACAATCTGATAATGACAACTCAAACAGCAGTGGAAACAAAGGCTTAGTATTAGCACCTGGCAAGACAGAGTTAAGAAAATGACCATCAGCTGTCCCTAACTTAGAGACTGTAGGCCCCTAAAAATAAAAATGGCCCTGAACTCAGAGTTCTATGCACAAAAAATAAATCTTAACATTTTTATACATAAGCAAATATACATAAAAATAGAAACACAAGACAAACATTTCAATTGTAAATGCTTTAAATACCATTATTAAAATATGATATACCAACCATCGCTGACGCTGTGCACCCAGGAAAGCACAAGAAAATAAAAGAGACATTAGGAAAAACATGTTTCAATCTGTATTTTGCACCAATTGCACAGTAAAATAACCTCACACAGTCTTTGCTTTGGCTCAAGTAAGAATATGGGTTTTTTAAATCTCTTTTCAGCTACACACTTATTCTCAGCTGGATCATACATAAAGGCCCACTAATTCACTTTTAGTGAATAGCTGATATGCAAGGGGGAGTACCTTTCTTTGCAACAGGACACAATAATACCCAACTGCTTGGAGGTTTTGTTATTGATTGGTTGCCTCCTTTTTTTTAGCTCAAGAGAGTACAAACAATGATGGGAGATTTCCACTTCATGACTTCAAACATCTTTGATAAAGACGTTTACTACTCCCTGATGTTTCGTGAGGTGACAGCACTCTGTAGCGTTATAGGCAAACAATTCCAAATATTGTCAAAACATTACCTGTAAGTGGAACTCTTAATGTGATATTTAAATATTGACATACCATTCATTATGAGTGGTAACCACAGTTGCTGCAATTTATTTTCTCTAAAACAATGAAAATGTTGGCAATATATCAATGGGAGGTGCTGTAAGATTTGGGGTTTGTGTTTAAGGGCTTGGTACCAACATTATAGCATTCACAAAACACAAACATGTTATTGGAATTGCTAAGATGACAATTTTGGCTTTTGGCTGCTCTTCAAAATTATGTGGGGGGACCAAGAAGCTAAATTTCTTACTTCACTGTGAGTAGAGTTTGTCAGCAGAACCATCCTGAACTAACATGGAAAAGAAAATGTACTCAGGAAAATGAAATGGTATTTTAGTCTTACTTAAGCCATTTAAAAAAGCCTCTAATGCTCTCTAGGCAGGAGAGAGAAACAAAAGGAGCCCGAGAGCAAATGCTCTTGGACATTGTGGGCTCCTAAGAGAAGAAGAGGGCTGGAAACCCTGGGAATGCTTTCTGCTGAGGAGCCAGGATCCTAGAAATTCAAGTTTCCATTATTTCCAGCCTTTTCTTTCACTGGCAGGCTGCTTGAAAAAGAATAGAGATAAGCAAGCTGGCTAGGAATTAGTTTTGAACGCCTGACTGCAGAGCGTCATTTGTTCCAAAACTTGAGGACTTTCTCCTAGAATTGTTTCACAATTGGGTCAATAACTGAATGGACAATGTTGAGTGCTTCAGAATCAACAAACATTTTCTGATAAAAACACAACAGTTCAGAATTCTTGAATCAATTATCAAGAGTTTAATTGCGTCAGGGTGCCAGAGAACTGTTTTTAAAGGCAGCAGAAAATTGCCATGGCCCTGGAAGCACCTAAGTCTGCCTGATGCTGTGAGAAACCAAAGTGATGCCACTGAGGGGAAGAGGAGGATACATTGGGATAGTGGAGACTGCTGCAGCTAAAGATCAAGGGATCTGGAGGGCTCATGGCTGAGATCTCTTTTTCAGGTCTCTCAGTCCCTTCCCAGGTAACGTTTCCCAAACCATCTTGTTTACACTGCTGACAAACCATTCAGTAGTGTTGCTGACTGTATTGGTTCCAGATGAGGCTCTTGAGTCAAACCCAAACTCCAGCTCAAAGACCAGGAGATAAACTTACAAAAGGAATGGTAAGAAATGGGGGTTTGTCTGTGCATTAGTGTGCGCACTGTTGAACACATTTTCAGAATACAGTAAGCATGCATTTAAAGAATAGGCACACAGCCATCAAAACCCAAGTTTGTAAGTCAGTAGTTACCTGCATCTCATCTAGTTTGGACTGAATGTCTGGAGGGAAATCTCCTGCTCCACAGCTAAAAGGGTCAAAAGGTTCTGCTCCAAAAAGGTCTCTCTCTGCAACAACAGAAAAGTGAGTCACTGGGAGAACAGGCATAGGCTAAGACAACAGTGCTCTGAAAAAGCCACCTCACATCTCCTGAGCTGAGTAACAGCACCACCAGATATGCCACTCATCAACCACAACCTTTAACATCCCAATCTGCAAGCCAGGTCTTAGGCAGTTTTCCAAACTTTAATACTCAAATGTTTTTCCAAGAACACCACTGAACTTCTGTTAAGCCTCTCTTTATCTTCCTTTAATGCTTGTGCCTTCCAGAGATCTGATGAGAAGTCGTTGCTATTTGAAGAGGACATCATATACTGACATGTGCTCCGGAGTCTGTGTGTATAAGGAGTTTCAAAAATGAAGAGGAAGCAATTGGACACGAGTTGCCAAATTTCATCTCTACGTTAAGTCAACAACAAATTACCAACCACCTAATCTTCCTGTCCCCTGTCTGCCACTCCTCAGGTTAACCTGTTTTTGTGAGACAAGAAAATACTCTTACTCAGGCAAGGCAAGGTCTTTGTCTGATACAGCTCCTCAATGAACAACTAGCAGTAATTAAAACTAAAAATCATAAAAATCATTTGAGTTTTAAAATCTCAGATAAGATCACATCAAGAAAGAAAAAAAATTAAAAAAACAAAAAGAAAAAAAACACCCCAAAACCACAACAGGACCATGAATTGTCACTTAATGCTAAAATTCCACTAAATTTGGGTGCATATATAGAATGATTGTAAATTTCCCTTTTTCAAGACCAAAAGTTTCTCACTTTTTCTTAACTGCAGTTTTGAATTGTAGTGGCCAAAGGGAGAAGGGTGTTTCTTTTTTACTCTGGGCAAGAAGAAACACTTCCAATACAATTGTGGCTTTTTTTTTTTTTTTTTTCATATTAGACAGGTATAGTTCTTCATATCTGCCTGCTCAAATTTTTTTTTTGGTTTTCACATTTTGGGTACTTTTTTCCTCCTTAGTAATAGATTTTTCTTTCCTACAGTTAAAGGTTCAATCTTTAGACACTTTCCCCACCTCACATTGGATTAAATTACATTAAATTAAATTTTTAACAAAAAGATTTTGCTAACCCAACCCCACTGATTGCACAATGTACAGAACCAAGTTTCTACAGCCTTGTCACTGGCGGAGACAAAACCAGAACCATTAGGAGATATATTCTCTCCTAACTTTCATGGCTGCCTAGCAAGAAACCTGACAAGCATTCTACCTGCCTCAAAACAATTCTTATTTTAGAGCATGACAGTAAGGGGGGCAATAGTAACCCTGAAGTGATTGGACAGTTAAGCACAAAATTCACTCTTAACACCCGAGGTGTGGGTGACAATTAACTGCTGGACCCAACCCCTCCACTGCAGTGTTCCCAGTCCTGTATTAGTGGTGCAGCACTTGCCTACAGCTGCACAGATGGCTTCATTTTAGCATCCTTACCGGCAGAATTTTACACCTGTGTTCTCTAGGCTCTCCAGCAGTTATTGTGCATATCAGTCTGTCAGGGCTTTGCCCTTATCAATTAGGTGTCATCAGGCTGCACACTAGGAATTTTAAATAACTGGCCACTACCATCATTTGCTCCCACAATAAAGTACCGAAATTCCCATCACAAAGTACAGAAACTTGAGCAGAACTTGATTGATTACATATTTCAAAAACTGTGGCTAAACAGCTACAAACTGTCACATGGGACCAGGAGATGGCCCAGATAAGAGAGCCTTATTCCAAGAGTCCACACTGGAGCCAAGAAGAAATCCAGTCTTTCCTGGCAAAGGCAGACCACCTGCGTGCAAGAGAGACATTAACTCGGATAATCCAATGTAAAAATTAGGTTCTCCCTCATCCTTTGCCTCTTTCACAGCCAAAATGGGTCTGGTCCAGTACAGCCAGTGTCCTGAAATGCTCTGATGCTCCTAGCAAATAACCTTCAGATGTGGAGCAGCTTTGACTTGCAATCTAACCACCACTGGGCAAAAAGCAATTCCACTTTATAACCCTCAACAGTCTCTGGTTCATTATGTAGGTCCATTTTCTTTCTTTTCACCTTTAAAAGGAGCTGACAGCTTTCTCTGTGGTCAGACAATTGAAGGCAGACAGTTCCAACACCAAGGCTTAGCAAACATTCTATGAATGTGTTTAGGAAAAAACGGTGAAGGACAAAACTCCTGCATTTAATTTGTAGTGAATTATGACTTAAGACTATTTTTAAAAGCAAGTATTTTGTACAATATTATGGCTATTATCTCATTCATGCCTCATTATTGGGCTTTTATTAACGAAAGCATTTTTGAGCTCATTAGCAGGAGAACAGCAGAAACTTTACCTCTTTTCATGTCACTCCTTCCTTTAATGTGAAAGATTTCTGAATTTATATTGTACACAAGGCAGAATTTAAAACCAACCAGAGTGTGGCTTTTTCCAAGTGACAGAGCCTAGTAAACCCTGCATAGAATCAAACTCAAAATAAAGAAGCATTACCTAATTGGATTTCTGTGCAAAGCTATTACTTGGGGAACTCTCTCTATCATAACTTGCTATCCACTTCAGCTGAACAAGTCTACAGAACAACTGCTTTTCTGCATCTAAAGTTTGAGTGTTATAGGAGAAACTGCACTGCTAAGAGTCAGGGAGGGACAAAGTTCCATGGAATATTTTCAGCAGCACTGTTGGGATTTGCCTCGGGAACAAAAGCTGAAGAACAAGTGTGAAATGGAGAAATATGAAGATTTCATCCCTGCAGAGCTGCATCATTGCATGGGATATCCATAAGCTTATCCACCTGTGTTCACTCCACTCATGATGGAGGGGGGGGGGCTACTTTTTAGCACAGATGGGATAAATTTCAGGCCACAGTATTTGCATGAAAATTAGCTATAACAAGAATATCTTGCCTGGCACACTCCCCAGAATTACTATAGCATTGACAGGCATTTCTTTCTCCAATAAACAGCAACCAGGAAGCCTTTGAAAATGATCCTTTTAAATGGTACAAATAATTTCCTTTCCCTTTCTCATTCCTTTCTGGATGGAAATAAATTCACAGGCTGCAAAAATGACCCACAAATTCAAAAGCCATGAAATGTTGATGTTTTAGATCCTCAGCTCAAACCACAGGATAACATGAACAAGTAATAAATTCTGGGACCTGACATTCAAGAGAACAAACACATAATACTGGAGAACAGCAAGCTGCACTCTATGATAAATTCAAAATTAGCAATTACTAAGCAAAAATACAAATATTTGACTTTTCTGCTGCACTTGTCACCCCAATCTTTACCTTAGCTCTCATCCAGGCTCACAGCTATGCTGATATATGTTGTACCCAGATGGAGCAGCTGTGATGACAAAAATGAATCACACAGACACAAGCACCCAAAGAAATATTTGGAATAAACTGAGACAAGGAAATCCAGAAAGCCTTTCCTTTAGCTGCAGGCTACTCCATATTTTTTTCTTTGGAAATTATTACGGCCATTATTTTGACAAAATACTCCTAAATGTCTGCAGAAAAAGAGCACCTCGGAGCAGATTTCTGCATCTGCCAGTTGTGACCTTGGATTGTTCATGAAGCATTTGTATGAAATAAATACTGAACAATTCAATAGAGAATAATTCCCTCCAGTTCTTCTCTGAGATATGAAAATAATTCTGTGCCAACAAGAAACATATGTTAATTCTTCCTTTAATGAAATAAAATTAATAAATTAATTCTGACCATATAGATAACTTACAAGAACATTTACAACCCCTTACTCCACAAGGAAGAAGCAGCTTACAATATCTAGCATTACATTTTTGGTTGCATTTCACCATGCTGCAATTATTACCCAAAGAGTCAGCATGCATTTGTCCAATCTGCAACCTCCTGTACAAAAATTATGCAATTTCCTCTTTTAAATGGGTAGACCCCATTTATTTGCTCTTGCTGATACAGCCAGTAGTGAGCAGACATTTACTGAGCAGCCCTGTTGGAACACCGCTGAAAATGAACTCAAAATCTCAAGATTTAACTCATTTTTTAAAGCTTAAATGCCTTGGAAATATCTGTCTTTCCAAAAAAAAAAAAAAAAAAGGTCACTGTTGCTCTCCTCTAGTATTAAAAGGCTGGGTTTCTCTAACTACATGCTGTGAGCTCTGCAAAGACAGAGGCACCACATATCACCCCACTTTTTTTTTTTCTTTTTTTCTCTGGGAAATTACCAAAGGAAGAACTGGAATGCAAAATTGTAACTCTGGGCATCTCTTTATGGGAAGCTGAACTGTCATCCTGCTGCCAGTAATTACCTTTGGAACTCTGTCTTGGAGGAATGCAAAGTGCTCAGTATTGTTGCAGGTACTCCCTGGGTAACAGGCCCCACTTAGGCAAAAGGAATAAATCAGGTGATATTAACAAATAGATGGCAAACCCTCATCTTTCTCCTTCTTTACTACTGAAAGTGAGAAAGGTGAAAGTTACAAAATTATAAAATCCAACAAAATCACCCTGTAATTTCACCAAACCAACTCTGCTTGAGTGCATTGACAAAGCAAGCAGAGATAGGAACAGGAAAAGATGATCTCAGAAAATGGAGACTCCAAATTTTGGCTCCTCTTGTACTGGAGAAAGAAATGCCAGCCTGCTGGTACTGCCAGCAGTGGCACCACAAAGCAATGCATTATTGCACATTGTCACAGTAATGGGACATTGCACAGCCTGAAGGAGCTTATGGGAGCTGAACTTTCTCATCTGGGACAGTAAAGCCCTTGTTTGATAATAAAATATTCCTCTCCTGTTTCAATGACACTCTGAAATATGCCAAAAAAGCATTAATAGCTGATGAATACAGCAATTTTCAACATAGAAAGTACCATGACACAGACTGAAAGAGCAGGGATCAAAAGTATACAGACCATGATGGGCTTTGTAACCTCTCCCTGAAGTGACATCTCTGAACCACACCATCTCAACTGAAGGCAAATAAATCAGTGAAGTGCAGAAGCAGTAACTATTTAAACAACAGACATCACTGTTAATAAGCAACTTTTATTTTATTTTGTTTTTTTAATATTACAAAACCCGTTGCCTAAACAATTAAAAATCCCATATAGCTGGAATTTTCAAGATACCTCAAGACTGAGTGCTGACTCCCACAGGATTTCTATGGGACTCAGCCACAATTTCAATGGAACTGAGGTAGGAAAATAGGTAAAAAACCAAAATCTTGACCTATAAATCAATTCAATTTGTTTCCATTCTTGAAGCTGTATGTGCACTTTTAGATCTATTTTATGGCATTGCCTGTAGTTTCAGAGAGGCACTCTTTCAATTTTTTATTACAAAGCTGTAAAATTCTCTCAATAAAGCAGTTCTATTCTAATATTCTATTAAAATATTCTATTATCCTTTTAAATGATATGAAAATAGTTAATACTGACTATACTTGATAGATACAAAATTCTCTTAGCCTATCTTTTGAGAATCCCACAGAAATTCATGAATTATTTTAAAATATTATCTTTTAAAAATCCAGGGTTCTTTATTGAATAAAGTCTCAACATTTACTTTCTCTTTAGAAGGTGACAGACATTCTGATCAACGGAACCAAACAGTGCATCAGATATGAGCTTGGGGAGGGAAGACATTCACTGACTGAAGTTATAAAATGCATTTTCATTTTTGTGCACAGCTCCCATTCACAGCTGAAAATTTTACATCCTAGAGGCATCCCAAACCAGTACAATTTCCTGAAATGTTCTCCATATGGTGGAATAGTAACATTAATGTCCCTTATCCACCCTAAACCAGGCATCAGGAACAGAAGACACAAGCACAGATCGGTATTTCCACAACCTCTAACATCACCTGTGCATGCCACACTCTCCTCTCGCCCAAGGCATTCTCAAAGTTTTCAAAAAGGCTTTCTGGACTCCAAAAACATATCTAGTAAAGTCAAGAACCTTATCCTAGATGCTTTCAAGCCTTTGTAAAACAAAATTGCTGTTGTTAATAACTTTTTGAAAACTTTTTAGGAGTGGCTGACACATCCAGAGAGGTTCATCAACTATAGCTAAACAAAGCTGTGCATGACATGAAAAGTAGTATTGAAAACAGCATTCCAAGTCTCCTGGAGGGGTTTCTTTGGCTCTCCCTTGAGCATCACTATCACCATACTTACTCCACCTGCTGCCTTCCCCAGAAATGCAGGCTCTAGGTGCTACAACCGTGGCTTGACAAGGAAAGAACTAACAGGAAGTAAAAGTATTCCTTGAAGTACAGAAAAGAGACTGGAAAAGAAAAGCCAAGTTAAAATCCCCAACCCAACTCCTTCCAAGTGTATATGTCATAGTTTCACAGTAAGTTTGTTCATAATGCAACTTGGCAGCAACATCAAGGACTTGGGGAAGGATGGCAGAGAGATGAAACGGCATTAGCGAATGTGATTTACCAAAACTGTATTTGGCTTTTCATGCAAAACGTACGTAAAACGTTAAAGATGCTTTATTAAAAAAATAATAAAAAAATAATGTAAGCAAAAAGTAGGTCAGTTGTTACAAAACTTACTGATCTCTGTAGATCTACTGGGTACTGGAGGAGGCTGTGTACCATTGCGAGTAGGTGTTGTTGACTGAGGGGATATGGGAGAAAAGGGAACCATATCAAAGATGTCAGTGGAGGGTGATTTAGGTGTCACACTGCCTGCCTACAATAAGGACAATAAATATTAGGGCAAAGATTCACATGAAAAAGATCACAATACTGAATTCTTCAGCATGCAGATAAGAGTCACATTTTGAAAAAAAAAAATTAAAAACAACCATCAGCATGCAAACCCCAGCTCCTGACACCAAGCAAATGGCATTTGCAGTACAGATTCTGACACATGCTAACACTCCCCAGTACAAAAGCAGCACTGTAATTTTTCCATTTGCAGTTGAAAATGTACCACAGTTACACCTGCCAAAGCTGTGAAAAGCAGTTCTCTCTTGCAAACATACAAGCACAGACACCTTCATGAGATCCAGTCGGGGTAATAGGGCAACAACAGTGTGCTCTGCTCTGGAGAGCACAGAACCAAGTTAAAAGACACAATCCCAGTAGCTTTGCTTTACTAATTCTTCTTTACATGAACTCTGATTTGGCAGCTTAGAGAAACTGGTATGATCAAAGCTTTAAATGTATTTTTCCTTAAGTAATAACCTTGATGTAATGCACTGAATATTAATTATTATTAATCCAAAATAAACCTGTTGTCCTCAAAGGTACAACTGAAAAGATTTCTTTCAAAAGGCCCAGGAATTTGGAAAGGGTTCAAAAAAACACTGGGCAAGCAAGAAACCCCAAATCCACCAATTACTACAGTTCTACAGCCAAATTTGGTTTTGAATGGTTCATTCCTCCTGCCACCAGTCCACTACTTCAGGGCACAAGCGAGACTCAGTCAAGTCAGAATATACCGAACACTGAAGACAGAGGATGAAATAGATTAAAACTGAGACTGACAAGCTGAAGGCAAAGCTAGTTTGCGTGTTCATGTTATTGCTGAGACAATACAGAAACCCCCACACCCTGCATATTACAAAGGCCAGCCAGGCACAGCAAAAGCCTGCAGCTCTGAAACAAAACTCAGTTTGCCCAAACTATCCGTGCATAAATTTTGAAACGTGAGTTACATTAGTCACATGGACCCTTTTATTCAGAATACACAAATATGATAACCTGGCAAGCAGGTAGTTCTTAGCACTACTTGTCCATGAGAGTCCCATGGATAAAGCCTTATTTTGGAATGATCCTGTCCTCAGTGCCTGTGCTGCAGACCTGCAGCTTCCCTGGGACAGCTCATGTCACAAACTCCTAAGCCAAGTGTACAGGCAGCCCTGAACCACCCCTGTTTCCCTCTGGAGGTTCTCTACAGTGGCTGCTGAGCAATCAATACTGCTGTATTGATCCACAGCCTTCCTCTGAAAGCACTGCTAAAAGAGGAAAAAACGCAGGGCTCTCAAGTCCTACATTTCCTATTTCTTTGAGGTTCTGTGGTTCCTAGGAGTCTTGAATTCATATTTTAAATTTGGATTATTATTTTAAAACTTGATTAATAGAGATCTATAACTGTTCAAGATCTAAAAGCAACTGAGGTATTTCTTCCCAGATATACAAAAGCATAGCAATAAAAAAAATCTACATGTAACATGCTGCTTTTATTTTTTTGCCTTTTTTTTTTTAAAAAACAACCCTCAGTCATTGCTATTGACATGCTACAGCTGAATTAACTTCATTAAAAAAACAGTTTTCAAGATTTTAACACATCCAGAATTCTTACTGTCCTCAACTTGAGTTACTATTGGAATTCCAAAGATCATGTGCTGTGAAAAGATTCCAGTGCAGAGTTTAGACACCACAGGCTCCTGTTAGTGCCCATGGACCTTGCATTGACCCTGCAGAGAACCAGGATAATCTAAGTCTGGCAGATCACTGGATGTCATCTGCTCCCACTCAAGGCAGGGCAATGGATGTGCTGAACCCAAAATAAATATAATAAAGAAACACACCCCTTCCTTCATGCAAACCTGGCTGTGATTGTAGATGGGCTTTTGTTGGCATCAGGAAGGTGGGATTAGGTTTAGGGCATAAATATATGCTTACATTAACCTCCATTTCCATCAGCTCTCATGGGTAATCCTAGAATGTTTTGGAGATCATATGTGCTAATGGAGAATCTTATTTGCTAAATGTTTATGGCTATTTAGAAGACAGATAAACAGCACTTATATTTAGTTATAAATGCACCTTTTAGGCAAAAAAAGAAAACCCAAACTTTAGGCTCATTTCCCAGATACAATCTATTTTGTTGAAGTCGCTTGCTGGCCATTTTGATTCTACTGATATTGTTTAATTAAAACTGTAAGTGAATTAAGAAAAGTGTATTTTGAATATGTATGAGCACAGGAAGCATTTTTATTTAGTGAACACATGCAGAAAGCCAGGATGGTCATCAAATGAAGCCAAATATTACTTGCAAATGGAAGAAAAATTGAGAGTATAAGCACATGAATATGAAAAAGTAGGCAATATGCCCATTTCATATTTGAGAATAATTTCAACCTTCATTTTGCACAGTTTTTATAAAGTATGCTAAAAGTAATTTAATGGCTCATTGCTTTTCTATTAATTCATGGGTGGAAGAAGCCCTTGAAGTTGGACCTTTAGAATCGTTTTGAATCATTATCCTTTATATAAAAAAAATAAAAGATTGACAGATAACAGAGATCATTAATTAATGGACTGATTTAAACATGTTGGAAAAATAAGAATTTATGTTTTGTGGATGGAAGAGAAAAAGCTCTGTAGAAATAAGAATAATTCTTCAAAAATTCCATATTTTAGGAGTACCCCTAGAGAACCTAAGATTCATCTGCCCTATCCTTTAGCCACTGTACAAAATGCACATTTTTAATACAAGTTATCACACAACAGAGAACAAAATAAAGCCAAAAAATAAAAAAAACCCAAAACTGAAAAAGCTTTTGCACAGCAAGATTACACGAGGTCTTGGGCAGCTGTATTCACTGGCAGGCTTTGGAAGACCACTTTTTGAAGGTGGTGGTATTAACAATCCAGGTGGTAGTCTAGAGTCAGGAGAACTCCTAGGAGTAAGCGTAATGGAAGAGATATCTAAACAAGGAGGTGAATCCTCATTGTTACACCAGAAAAAAGTAGAGGGTCTTTGAAACATATGTTCATCATTATCACACTTTATGTGCAGCAGCTGAAAAGGAATCACAGAAAGAGAAAACATTCTGAGGAACAGAACGTGGTAACATCAGGGAAAGAAGAAAAAAAGAAACACATTTCATATTTCAAAAAAGCTTGTCAGCAACTTGCTGTTCAGTGCTATAGTTACAAGATACAGAAATACTTGAAAATACTTCAAAACAAACTATAAGAATATGCCACATTAAGAGGTAACCCAGCACCAACTGGAACAAAGAAAATGTGATCCTTAATCATGACACCAAATAAAATGAAGTCAGACATCTTTCCAATAGTGTGTGTGTGAGCTGCTAAGAAATGTCTAATCTAACAAGGTATCAGCAATCTCTCACATCTGCACTTGTAAATTAGCAGGCAGGCACAAGTCTGGGGGAAGAGTTACTGGGCTGGTCAATGCACAGGTCAGACTTTTCTGACTAACTGAGGAAAAACCTACCATTTATATCCCACCAACGCTAAAAGAACAGCTCATTATTGAACTAAAATCTTCAGAGGACACATTAATCTTTGTATCTTAACAGAAGGGATTGCACACTCGTGCAGAAAGTTCTGATTGGCCACAGCCAAGGGTTCCACACAGAGAAGGCAGGAGTGGCATCTGGGCTGGAGGTGTCCTGCCTAAGCCCCTGGGACTGGCTCAGGCTGAGGCAGCGGCAGATGAGTGCAGAAACAATTCTGAAGCTTGCTTCTGCTCCCTTTGTAGTTACACAATGGGTATGTCATGATTATTTCATTATATGTTTGCATAACTCAATAGAGCAGGATTCAGTCAATTATTTTAAACCATTTTTTCAGTGCTATGTAGAAAAACAAAACATTTAATATCCTTATAAAATGAGTCTCAGCTTCTCTCTTCACTTTCTTTACAGATTAACCTGGCTAAGGGTACAGGTGACTAAATGTAGTAACAATGCCATACTTGAGAATATCAAAACAACCCACAAAATCCCTTACCCAAAACATGCAATTCATCATTAAAGAAAACAAAAAGTTTTCATTCTAACTGCCTAAATTTCTGGAATTATGAAACGGAGGGTTTGAAATGGTAATCAATAAAAATGCAATCAAAAAAACCTACAGGAGAGAATTTTGATTATTATTTCAAGAGTGTAACTGGACTACAGGTAGCAGAGTTGCAGTGCTACTGTGCACTACTGCGATGGAATCCTTGCTGCTATCCATAACTATGGAAAAAAACCAGCCCTCCGAATAATAAATGGTCAAAAAGACTAAATACAGTGTAATTAAGAAAACCAACTACTCTCCTGAAATGCAAAACAGCAAAGGATAAGTAATTTTCATATGAAAGCATGGACGTTACATGAAAAATCACACAGAAAGCAGCAAAATGCCCATAGGATACGAAGCAGCAAAGCCATCAGGATAATGAACATTTATCAAATCCGGGCAATGGAAAAGCTCAATACCAAACCAGAATGTACAGCTCTGGTGTCATCTGAGCCCTGAACTGGAGCAGTGACAGGTCCCACCAGTGACACTTACGACACCACACACCATATGGGGTGGTGAGCTTCCTACAACAGTTTTGGGAACACACTTGCTCAGGAAATGAATTTTCCTTAGGAATTTCTATTTGCAGAGCAGCACAGAACCCATGTTCTGGGGAGTGCTGCTCTGCATCTCATCCCATGGCTCAGAAGGACCTTCTGCTCACAGCCCTCTGTGTCCAAGCAGCTCACAGACACCACAGGGGCAGCAGGGAAGTCTATTTGACAATGGAAAAAACAGGGAATATCACCAAAGGCATAAAGAGAGGAAGAGACCCTTACTCTAAAGAATACAACCTGAAAAGGGTGTAGCTTCTGAAAATTAATATTCTTACCCCAAATTATAAAGGAAGAAAATATAGTAAAAATAATTGAATTGTCATTTTATACAGCGACTGCATTTTGTCTGAGGTTCCCACTCAGACAGGTAGTAACAGTGGAATTGATACATGTTCCAATTTCGGCCTCATTCCATTACCATAAGAAAACAAGAAATGCTTCATGAAATTATCATACTAGTTCAGTGGACTTGGTCTCTTTTAAGGTTAGATGTAACTATGTGCCAGCAAAGAATTTCTTTTTGACTCATTCTACTGAGAATGCTGCTGAAGATACACTCTTGTGCTGCATCATACTAGAAAATGTGATTGAGGTTTTATTAATTGGGAAATCAGTTCAAAATTGTTTCTTTTTACAAAGTGTCTCTAGACACTGAATGCAATCTCTGTGTCATACCCACACAGCAATCACCTAAGTGTGAATTAGAACAAATTAGGAAATGGTTTTGATCCCTAGAACATTCAAATTGGCAATATACAGAACCACCACAGTGGGTAACTGCACTGATGTTACAGGGAATGGTGAGTGACCTTGCATTGAAAATTATGCATTTAGTCAAGAACCTGAGATTTGGGACTACTAAGAATACTCACTAATCCATAACTTACTAATTCATAAAATACTGTATAAGCATTAGCAGCTTCATTAATTAACTGCTACATCTTCAGTTCATTTAGTACTTTTTCAGTGACGTGAAATATGCCATAGGCAATTTCAAATTCATTAACATCATAAGTGTAACAGAATTTTATACCCTCATGAAAAAGTGCTCAAACAACTGAACACAGAATATTATAAACCTAAAAAAGCAAAAAAAAAGAAGAAAAAGTGTGCATTTTCCCACTTGGCAATCATGCTGGAAAACAGGAATCAAGTGATATGCATAAACACATTCCTAAATGGCTTTTGAAATCTGCATAGAGTTCCAATGTCTGTCTTGAGGTTTTCCTGTGTGGTAAAGCTTTCCAGTGAGGGTCACTGGGGCAGGTGGCCCGTGCTTCTAGGTCACAACAAAACCTTGGAAGAAAGGGCTAAATTAGTATCTTTAATGCTCTGCTTAAAACTGGAGGGGTTTTGCACCACCTCCACGTAGAAATATGCATTCCACACTGCTACTTTGGTAACACTTATGGTGCATGGAAGAGCACTGATCCTTCTGGGGCTGCCCCTCATATTTCAGTGTTCCCCAGGGAACCCTGGCAGCTTTGGGCAGCACTGGCAATGGAAACAGCAGCAAGCAGGACACTGTTGTGAAGCCACTCTGCCAGGGCTGCACTGAGCTCTGGAGGCTGCAGTTCCACACAGCAGCAGCATCCAAAGCCTCCCTGTGGTCCAAACTGGAGCAGTGTCCCCACAGCCAAACAACGAGACGAGAATCCAGTGGTCCTCACATAATCAAGACCAAATGCAAAAAAGACCAGCCATTAAAGCATTGCCAAGCCACTAAAACAGATGAGAAGTAAACAACAGATACACAAGTCACAGAAACTTCAGCAGTGCATGCGAAGCAGTGAGACAAAGGAAATGTTCCATGCCAACATTTCCCATGGCACATGGCAGCGCAGCTCGAGAGGCAAACTAAGGAAACTCTTGGTTTGGGATTGCATGTCCTCAACAGAGGCACTCAGGACACAAAAAAAAAGTGATACTTTCTGTTGCATAACACTTCTGCACTGGCAAACAAAATTCTAGACATCTGAGGGAGTAACTGTTCAAAGTTCTAGGAGGACTGCTCAAACCCATCAACACAAATGCAGAAAAAATGATCACTAAGCAGTTTATTATTTACTGAATGTGCTGAGCAAATGTAAATCTAATTAGCTACAATATCCTGAGAAAAAAAGCATGAAGATTGATAATTTGATGTTCAACTTTCACAATATATTTTATGCAAAAGTATTTCATTATACAATCCAGTTTTCTCTCTTTCATTTCCAACTATGATCTCATTGCCTTAATAGCTTCTTTTATAGGTTTAGAAAAAAATTTTATTTTTCCCCTAGAGTTTATGAACTGACAGAAAAAGCACCTAAATTATATTGATGTTGATTTGGCCATATGGCTAGATTTAGAGCAGCTACAGAAAAAAATTTTCACAGTGATACCAATAACCAAGAAAGGAGAGAATCCTGATGGCAATTGTATCCCTCAAAAGCAGAACTTCATTGCTGTCAACGCTTTTCACCCATTTACACTCTGCAAAAATGCAAAGGGTAGGTAACTGCATTATTCTACCATTTTGCACCCATTTCACTCTGTCAGTATTATCTTAAAATATGTCCTCAAATAAGCCCTTAGTTGGCCTGCAAAAAAACTGCAATACAAGCAAGAATCATCACAAAAGCAGTTTTAGACTGAATTTCCCTTTGTACATCACAAACAAGCCTTCAACTTGAAGTACTTATAAACTGAAGAGAGAAAATTCATCCCTAAATTTTTAAATTATTACTACTTTCAATTTTCATATGCAAGTTATTCATTTATTTATTTTGATTTTTTTAAATAGAGCGACTGAGTACTCACATTAAACTCCCTAATACTCCAATTCACTATTATCACTTAAAACATAACTTAATTAAAACAATTAGTAACAGATATTCCAGCTGGAAAAATGTTCTCTCTTATGAAATGATCAACTCAAAATATTTTTGAGTGTGTGTTTAAAATGAAGCTTTAAGTTTACAGTCCAGTCCACTGCTTACATTTTCTTCTCTTAGTTAGTTAGACCATGTATGGATTTTTGGATAAGTCATCAATTTGTACACATTTTGGTGTGAAGGATTAACAAATTAAAGTGCTTTAGTATTTGTATTAGTATTTAGCATTTATGTTCTGAAAAGGACATGTTCACCACTACTACCCAAGAACTGAATATGTAAGCACAGGGCCAACTCCTTTTAGAGAAATAAATCTGTCAGCAAAGCCACATTTTACAGTTCAGCCTGGCACATCACATTTTGTCTAGAGTTTATCTACAGAAAAAATGTTATAAAAACATTTTGGAAATAAAATAGGATCTGAATTTTAAGTCTTGATAGTATTACATTTGATCCTGAGCAAATGGTTTTATTTCATATTTACCTACAAACCTATTTTCAGTGACAACAGGAAGTTAGAAAAGTTTATTTCAAATGACAGCCTGGATGTGTCTACTTAAAAATGAAGCATGTTGAAACAATTTTTATTTTTTTTAATGTGCAGTGAACCAGATGCTTAAAACCATACACATATTAAGTTGTCCCTCTACAGTTTAAAGATGCTCTCACATTCTATTCTCTTTTGATACTGAAGTGAAAACAGGAAATGTAATCGGGTCCTGCTTGTGGGAAAATGATCTGGGAATCAGAAGACTGAGCTGTCAGAAAGAGTAGAATTGGCTTGCTTTAAAAAAAAAAAGGCAAATAAGAAAACCCCACAAACCACACAAACAGCAATGATAAAGGTCAGTGATATAACACAAAAAAACTCGGCTGCACTTCAAATTTCCCAAAGTGTTTTCTCCCTTCTTCATTTCATTGAAAACTAATGGGAAGACTAATGTGTCTAGAATGATTAAAGACACACCAAAATCAATGCTCCTCAGAAGCAGAAATAAAGAAATTCTGGACTGGCACGGCACGTAAATGGTACCATGGCTTCCCAGCCACTGCCAGTGGGAAAGGCATTCTGTCCTGATCAGTATCTGACATTGTGTGCTGTCTATCACAGCAGTGTGTCACTACAGGTGCAAGAAACTTTTAAAGCCTCTAAGTCTCCTCTCCTGGGGATGGAAAACACCTTCCTGACACTCAGCCTCCTTAGACTCCCTGGCTGCACTGGGATGGGCCCTGAGGGAGAAAAGGACACAGGATATGTCCTGGGTTGCAGTGTAGGATGTACACAAAGTATTTATTCTATCACCATCTTCATGAACTGTTAAACAAGTGGGGCAGTGCTCTACTGTTCCCAAGCCTCTGCCTTTGGGCTGTCCTCTGCTAATGGCCCATCAGTGCCTTGCCCGTGACTCACAGGTAACTCCCTCCAGGAGTTATCTCTGTTTAATGGGCCATCAAGGACCCACTTCACAACTCATCATCCCATTGTGAGATGCTCTGCCCAGGGGGAGGAGCCAAGCATTCCCACCTGGGTATAATCTGGGATTTGGGACAGGACAAGCAGCCCTTACCTACCTGATTCCCAAAGGACCAGAGCTACCAGACCTTTCTACTGCTTCAGGAAGACCACCTCATCTGGACTGCTTCCACCATCCTGCTCAGGTTGTATTCTGACTCTGTCAGTGGTCCTTTGTGTTATTGCATTTATTTTATTTTATTTTTACCTTTATACCTTTCTTCTTACTAAATTGTATCTCTGACTTGGAGCCTCTCGCTCTTTTTGCTTTCAAACCATGACAAGATGTCAATGTTTCTGTTGCTGTGTTTGTGCCCTGCTGCACCCCCTGCTCTGGGAAGGGGGTTCTTGTTTAATCACCTTGCTGCTGGGGGCTGCTGCAGTCCTGCACCAGGTGCTGACTGCCAGGGGCTGGTGTGGCCATGCACTGAGCACTGCAGTAAGGGCTCAATAACCTGTGTGACAGCGAAGCCACTCAAGCACATCTGCAAAGGCTGAGAGCCCAAACAGCATGCAAACCACCAAATACAAAAGGGAAAGCATGAGGTATGAAAATCCAAGGTACTGTTTAAGCACAAACAGAAGCAACTTTTGACCATCTGTAGCTGGCTTCTGAAACTGAAGATTTCTTTCCAAACTGCTGTGATGCCAGCTAAAGGCACATTTTCCTTTATCCTGACACATTAGGTGTCAAGGATCAAGGCTTAAACTTTCTATTGCCCACTGAACAATCCCTTCCCTAGACCTTAGAGCTGGACTGCCAGATAAGGAGCTCCAGCCATAAAAGGTTAAAAAAAATAGAAATGAATAAAAATGTTTATTATGTCTAAGAAAAGCTTCAGAAAGCTGTTGTATGGCATTGGCATCTCTGCATAGTTCAACAGTGTGATATAAAAAATGCAAGAAAATATAAAACTTATAATTTATAAACCTGTTCTAAATCACAAGAACAATTATCTTATGTTCACAGCATGTAATACCAAGACTATCTGCATGAAAGGAAGCTTTCCCCCATCCATCCAAAAGTGCTTAGAAAGGGGCTCAAACAAGGGATTATTCCCCATGTTGGATATTCAGCTTCATTTATGCTGTTTTATTTTAGAAAATACTATCAGCAGATCTGAAAAGTTTACTCTGACAAAATAATCACAATATAAATATTATTTAATTTTGAAGACAGAGCAGCAGCAGTACAGAAATTTTTAGTTTAAATTCAGAAAAAATCTTCAATTATTTAGTTTAAAGCTAAAGGAACTTTTTTCATTACAGAAATCATGTGGAAATAGGAAAAAAAATTTGGCACCACTTCTTTCTTCTGATAGGAATTGAGATTTTGCAGAATCATACTTGAAATTATAGTTGATTTGAATGAAAAGTATAAAAAATTAATTGCAAGCTATAACAGGCAATCAATTGTCTTATGAATTGTTTATAATTTTGTTCCTTCATACATATTTGTTGCTTATGCAGTGAAAAAAGTGTCATCACATTCACTGCTATCCCAGGCACATTGACTGATAATCCTTTTAACAGACTCAAAACTACCCTAAAAATATTTATGCTTCTTTTTTCTCCCACTGAAGTCACTTGTCAACCTCAGCACTCCATTCCTTCATTCATTCCCAACCTAACAGTTGCACTGACACGAATTTATTCCTACAACAGCACACTTGAGAGCTCTGATTTACCATCTCCACAAGACCTGGTTTAGACAGGACCCGCCTGAAAGCTGCCTCTTGGTAAGGGGCCAAAATCCATAGCGCTTGCTGGGAACTGCTGTGGGCCTGGAGCTGAGAAAGAGGTTTTCCAAAAAATATGCTTGGTTTTGGTTGGTTGGTTTTGTTTCGTTTTAATTTTTGGCTGCACAACTGATGGAAGAATCTTGTAAAAGGAGAGGAGCTTATTCCAAACTCCTGCTTGAAGCAGGATCCAATTAACTGAGGGTGTTGAGGACCACGCTCAGGGAAGATCCAGCATCTCCAGGAGTACAGAGAGCTCCAACCTCTGGGCATCCTGTTCCAGCACTCACCCATTTATAGAAATCTTTCGTGTCAGAATGGATGCAGATGTTGAACAGGATCTTAGGTGGCTCTTACTGCAATTTTAAACATTTGTGACTGGAAATGTTTAGGCCTTTCATTTTAAAGATTAAGGAGTAAATAAAGCAGTAAGTGCAAATTAATAGCCAACAGTGATTATTGAAATTAATTCATACCAATAATTATCAATATTCTATAGTTTTATTGCAGCACAAGTGCTATTTAAGCAATATGCTTATTCACTTTACTTGACAATAATTAATATAGTAATTAACAATAAAAGACCATCTAAGGGGCGAGTTTATAAGTGGCCAGCAAATTAACAAATTGAGATCTTAACTCTTTAATATGGAATGCAGCATCAGTATCTTAAAAAACACAATAAATCACAAACTACCGGATATTTTTGGAGCATTATTAATAATTTCATTTAATTATTTTTGCTTAATGAAATAATAAATTTCTTTCATTTAAATGAAAGAAAATAATTGATTGCAATGGATTTAAGAGCCTATTTATTTACATTCAAGTATGCATTTAGCTATTATATTCATAAATAAAAATGAACTGCCATCCCAACTGAGGAAAAATAAAAGATGAAAGAATTGACTAATCTGATATTAAATCTAGCATTAAAATTGATTACCTATCACTGAATGCTTCATAAGTGAGAAGATATTCATAATCTAAAATGTTCACTGTGGTGGTTACACAGTATTTATAATTTATGGCGCTCTCTCCTCTAAGTAGATTTCAGTAAAATGAAATGGCAGTCCTCATGGGAACAACCATCTAATCAACATAAAGAATGTGCAGATACTACTGAGAAACTGTCAGCACCATTGCAAATATGCTTTTACACTGCAAATACACTTTTACATTTTTGAACATCCATTTAAGGGGAACTGGTGAACATTCAGGGCAGGAATAAGACAGTCCAAAATGCACAGTTGAAAAGCAGTTCCTCTAGGTCTAAGATTTTGCCACGCATATATTAAGAAATTGGATTTATTTTCACAGCTGCCTAAAGCTGTGCAGATGGAACAAGAAGAGGGGAGTCATTAGGACCAGTCTGCAGTGCAACCTACAATTTTGGAGGTCCTGCCTAGGTGTCAGGAAGTGCCAGCCAGTAATTTAAACAAGCTCCTGTCCTGATTATCTACAGGAACTGCAGAGCAGTTGGAATTTCCAGCGAGGAACCCACCTTTGCTCCTCTTTCCCCAGCACCCAGCATTAGCACCAAGACCTAAGGACTCCTTGGCAGGCAGACAGTCAGTCACAGGTGACCATGTGCTTGTGACAAAGGTGTAAGGAGCTCCCAGGCAGCACTTAGGAACCAGATCTTCTCAGTGCAGAACCATTTTTCACCCTCAGCTGGGCACATTCAGATCCCTACTCCAGTGAGCATTTCCTGTCCTTAGGCAGCAACAAATAGGTATGGAAGAGGCACAGCTGGAGAGCACAATTTGTACTTCTGCTGCCTCATCACAATGTCACTGTTAGTCCAACACTGCCCTTCAAAGATGTGTTACTTCATCACTGCACATTAATGGCAATCTCTGGGAACAGCAGGGATGCTCTTAATGATCATAAAATTGATTATAAAAGTGATTATAAAATACAGAACGGCTTCAGACACAGGAGTTATGTCGGGTACTTACTGGAGACGCGTGTACTTGCGTTATCCTTAACTGGTTTTCCAAATCTTGAACTTTATTTTTCAGTTCTGCATTTTCAGTTTCTAATTCTTGGATCTACAAAGCAAGTGGTTATTCAACAGCTATTGGGATAATCACAGATTTTAACAACAGCATTCAATGAGCATAAGTTTCATCAGAGATCTGGCGATTTAGAATCAAGGCTTAACTCATTATCTGACTACAAAACATGATTGAATTTCCTTATCCTCCATATTTCAATCTTGCTTTTTAGTGTCCTTGCAGGACAGCAAAACATAAAATATTTTTTAACACATTTCTTTTCAGTCTTTTTTTTTTTTTACCTTTACAATCCGAGAATAATGCTGGAAATTATGCTTCCATAAAAAGCAGGTAATACAAATACAGCAGCATGTACTTTTTATCTCTTAAAAAGAACAACATAGTTCAGAACTTACTCTTTTCTGTAAACCTGCAATTTGTTTCCTTGTTTCAACATCTTTTCCTCCAGATTCCAGAAATTTCCTGTAAGCTAAGTCAAATGCTTGACCAATCGTTAAAGTTATCTCCTCTGCCTTAACATAAAACATAAAACTGAAATTAGTAAATTAGGAATTTCTGCTGGAGCTCCTTTCATTTCAGAAGATCACAAAATACATCATACCACGTATCAAATCCAAATGCTTTGCCCCATCCACCACGAAGCCAAAGGAGCATGACAAGCACCCCTCAGCAAAATACTTTGGCAAAACACTTTGAAACAATGTAAAAATACTTTGGATAAAGAAAGGAGACTGGACACCATAAATTGTGTCTTCAATTTCCATAAACACAGATACCTTACTGCTTTTCCTGATAATTTCTGAAGCAAATACAACCTGTTCAAAAATTAAATAAAGTCTTTTAAATTTAATGAAATAATGTTTTCATGCCAATGGATATTTTGACCCCTATTGGTTTTAAATCTGGATTTCAACACTTATTTTAGTGAGTACTATAAAAACTCACTCAGAATATTTGCAGACAAGTAATTATCTGCCCAACTATTTTCAACTGCATATATTAAAAAAAAAAAAATCTGCAGAAACTGCATTTGTATGTGCAAAGTACAATAATTTACTAGTTCTATGCTGATTCATATCCTATGCTATGATGTGTTTATACAGTAAATGCAGAATATCTATACCAAAAAGGATGGGGGTAGAATAAGCCTACAGAAAGCTGATGGAGGTCACCAAGGTTTCAGAAACAAGTGATGCCACAGCAGGACCAATAAAAGTTGAACATATGGATACACCACTTAAACTTTAGCAGGGACAGTAAAAACAGTATGGAATTACTGTTCTGTCTCAGACACCAGAGAATGTCAGTGCTTGGTCCTGTAAGTTGTCTGGGAGTGCTTTGTGGTGTTAAACTTGAGAGATGTGGCAGGGAAAGGGGTGGACAAAGAAGGGAGGACCTTGCTGTGATAAAATGACAAAAAACTCCAGCAAACAAACAACACACAAAATCCCCAACGCTAAAACCAGAGACAGACACATCAGCAGAAAAGCCTGCAAGGGTATCTCAGCCCCAGAGTTGCAGTAATCACAGCAAACAGCTGTGCAAACATCTCCAGCCTGGTGGGATGGAGCCTGTTTTCTGAGAGCATTGCAGATGCTCTCCCCAGGATGTAGAGCTGGGCAGCAAGAGAGATTACCCCAGAAAACCACCTCGGATCACTGAAGAGGCTCTCCCTTCATTTAATGCATCTAAGTTGCAAGACACCATAGTGGCATGAGAAAATTGTGTCCTAGTTAAAAGGCAGACTGTGTTTTATGAACCATTCCCACCTCATTTCAAGGCAGACCCCCCCAGCAGCACAGTGACCTCGAGCCCTGCAGAGCATCCTAAGTACTTACACACTTCTCACTGTCA
This sequence comes from Sterrhoptilus dennistouni, assembly GCA_013397095.1. Taxonomy (NCBI): domain Eukaryota; kingdom Metazoa; phylum Chordata; class Aves; order Passeriformes; family Zosteropidae; genus Sterrhoptilus; species Sterrhoptilus dennistouni. The sequence continues at coordinate 718,655 of VWZU01017685.1, read as the reverse complement.
AACACATAGCACAGGTGCTTATTTGATTCTGAGTCTTTGCATATGAAAGTAAATATTCTCTTGTCGGTTTTGTCATCAGCGCAAAAGGATATCCTGTGGAGCTGGCAGTTGTGCTGGACCTCCTGCAAACAAACAGAAAGGGATTTTTTAACAAATTACTGCATTCACTTAGGATAAAAATGCACAAAGGAAAGCTCTGGATTTCCTCAAAGGGCAGGCAAGCTGCAATAATGTTTTTGAATGTCCCTTACTGCACATGAGAGCACCCGAAAATGGACTTAAAGTGTAACAAAAGTTAGCAAACTCATCTCCTAAAAAACACTCTTGTTTTTACTTAAAGTAAATAGGAAGTTTTTATTTGGACAGCATTTATCTGGAAGTGTTTATTTGGACAGTAATTTCTGTTCTAGAAAATTGATTTTACTCTTGCCTTGCATCCCTCTGCAATTTATTTAGGGCCTGATTATGTAAAGTAATCTGTTCTTTTTCCAGGTGTACAACATCTTTAAATTTCATCATCTTGCAAGGTTTGTTCAAATGGATTTACTGATTTGAGTCCTTACTTTGCTACATTAAATACAGAAAATAGAAACAAAATTACTTTGCTAACCAATAAAGAGAAATAAATCTGACATACAAATACTTGTTTACTTGAGGTGCCACATAAGCAGCTTTTAAGCATTATTATTTGGATATTTTTGCTACTGTATTTAATTTTCCATTAAAAAGCAAATTCCAGCTATATAAAACGTTGCAACGGCAATCCTCTTCAGCTGTGAGAGCTTGACAAGACTGAAATAAACTATCTCAACTATTTTTTTATTGTTTTTCTTCAACAAGTCTCCTCTTGCTATTTTATTTGGCTTATTACATGGGAAAGCAGTATTTGCTTTAAAGGAAAACATGTCCTTTAGATGTGAACTATTATCTATTAAAAAAAAAAGAAAAAGGTTTGTGCAGCACTGGGGTTCCCAGCTTGCTGTAAGCCCATAAACAAGGCCATGCCCCCTCTGCACACAACCACATAGCCAAAAAAATGCATCCTATGGGCAATCTTTTCCCCTTGCCCCAAGTGAGTTAATTTTCTCAGTCTTTACAGCTGTTCTGAGTGTTCTATTTCTCCCATGTCCCAAATCTCTGTCCTGTGGTAGCTCCTTAACACACAGGAACAATAATGTGTGCTTGCCTTGGCCCTGTTTTACAGATCCATGTAATTATTTCATATCATTTAAGGACAGAAGCACTTTTCTATAATCCTTTTCTGGAGTGCCAAGAATAGAATCAGGTCCTGATATATGAGCTGGCCTCCTGATCCTACTGCCATTAATAGTCACTATGTGACTAAAACCCAATATTCCTCTGTAACATACCAAAGTGCTTTGTTTCAAAAACACTCTGCAAAAAACACTAATTAGTGCTGATAACATGAAATTGAATTTTCTAAAGCATTGTATAAACTGTGAAAGAAGAAGGAAAACTCGATTGAAATTTACATGCAGCTACAAGAAACTAAGTGGGGGAGATAAAAAGACTGCTCACAGTCAATTACTACTTGAGTTGTAATAACAACATTGCTAAGAGATTAGAATGTTCCTACTCCCCCAGACATATATCCCACAGCTTTCTGCTAATCCCTGCAGGAAGGCTAAGATCTTTTGGCATTTCAAACTGTTATTTTAAAACAGTTTTTGCCAGGATATGGCGTTTAGCAATCCCATCTACCCTATGGCATGAGGAAGATGCAAAAACTCCAATTAAAGTTGACATGGGATATTTCTTGTCCCCTCTGCTTACGTGTGAACTGTTGAGTTCTGGTTGTATAAAGAATCTGAAACAAAAATGGGCTGCAAGCATCTGCAGCTTTGAACTATAGCTACCATTTGAGAAGAAGCATGGCCACTGCCTGAATGCAGCAATTACTCCACAATTAAGAAGCAGGAACAAAAGAATCTCAATATTCAACATATATACGGAAAGACTTTTATCATAGGCAGTATTAACATTTATTTCGCTCATTGTTTTCATCTTCCTCAAACTTTAGAAGCCCTGCTGTGAAAGGATTAAAAAGATTGAATGTCACATTAGCTACGGTGTGCTTTCAGGACCATCAGGTACCTTGCTGGGAGGATGGTACCCAGATGTAACAAAACATGGTATTTTAGAAGATTTTTTCCATCAACAGAATGGCTTTTGTTATAATACTTTAAAAAAATACAAAATAATGCGAACCTTAAAACTAGTGAAACAAATATTTATTAGTTTAGCATGAAAAAAACCCCATGTAAGTTCCTTACCTTTGTTTTTGGATCTAGAATTTTTACACCATAGATTGAGATTTGTAACTCAACTTTGGGTGTCTTTTGACCTTCAGATTTCTTGATATGCCTTGCAAACTGCAACACAAAAAGCACAACAGCAATCACATAATTTTATTTGTTTAAGTTGTTTAAATTGTAACAAACTGTTTGTTTAAATGGTAAGTTTATTTGTCCTTATTAATTCTCAGTTTCTCTCAACTCCCTCCACCTGAAGCTGTTTCATTCCTTCTCCAATAAGCTTCCCATAAACAACACCAACTATTCCAAGAGTGTCAGCTGGGCACAGACCAACATTTCTAACTGTGCACTACAGAATGTTCCTAAAATTCAGGAAGAAGTGTTTTAAAATTACTTAGCATGTTCTCCTGAAACTTATCTGCTTTTATGCACTTCAATGAAGCTTTTGTATCAGATTTCTCCGAGAGTAGCAGAAACTTGAACATTTTCAGTTTAGCAGCTGCCTGGTTGTTGAGCAGGGACTGCCAGTGTGTTCCATACCCCACTATTTCTAAACTCACTCCCATGGAGGGTACTTCCAGATATCCTTTGGGATATTCCGTTAGTCATTTTAAGCAGGGTCAATTTGAAAGCACTACAGTTGTCAACACCTAAGAAGTATTTGATCTGTTCTATTCTCAGAATTTATCTGCCTGCAGCCCACTAGATGATGGTTAGTCAGCATTTTATATGACCGGTTGGGTAATGTGTCCTATCCAACACATTTTTCATCCTTTTCCATCTTCTTTTCTACACTCATTTTTCTCTCTTTCACTTGTGAACACTGCCTGTAAAACCAGCACAGTATCTCAAATTTGCTCCTGCATGACAGTTAAGAAGTGCTCTAAATTTGGGTACCTTTTGTAGCAAATACATGTGATTGCTCCATATTTTGCTCTATTACCAGAGCAAAATGTTGCCCTTCTACTGTCAAGTCTTTGACAGCCTGGAATGGCATTTTCAAATGCATAAATAAGGATGATGATCCACTAAAGGCCAGAAGTTGGAGTCTCTGCTTTAGAGCTCTATGTTTGAAAACATTATCCTCAACATTCCCATTTGAGAATAAACTGGGTGCATAATTCCCCACTAGTACAAATTCTCTGTGTCATTAGTCAGTGTGGACAATGGCTTTTGGTGCCACCAACAATCTAGGGTGTCACCAAGGGTGCTGTCCCTATCAGATCTGGAAGATGCAAGTCTGAATTGCCTTGTGATTGTGAAGTGCTTGGCTGGAGCCAACTGACACCTCTCCCAGAGATCCTTAAAAACTCTGATTACAATTAATTATTCATTTAAGTGATAGTTCAGGGTTTGGATTTTTGCTCTGATCTTTTTCCAACTAGTACTCAGAAAATCTTCCCATAAGACAGCTGCTTTACACAATATGACTGTCAATCTCTTTTATTTCAGTTTGCTTGCAGGCAGCTTCATTCATGGCAAATTATTAGATAGTTTGTAGAAACACCCTAAAAGCACAGAATGAACCTGGTTTTCCCTTCCTCCCAATTTTATTCCTCATTTTGAAGGCATACTTATTGGACTTCTAATAGCTAAACATTAATTTATAATTAATCCTATTAACTTCACACAGTAACTGGACTTACCCAGATCCTTCATTATTGATTCCTGTACTCCAAGAGCTGATAAGTATCACATACTTGGGAAAACAAGCAGCACTCTCCCACCCCAAAAACTCCAAACAAGTATCCCCCAACCAAACCACTCTGTGCCATTCTCAAAACTAACTCAAATAGAAATACCTATTTTCCATTTCAACATCTAGAACTGCTACAGTCATTTGCCAAATATTTTATGAAGGTTCATACAGGAGGACTTACTAGTGAAAACCCATTAGTTGACATTTAAGAAGATATAATTTCTAGTTCTGCCTCTTCAGCATCATGTATATACCTCTTGCAACACGTCCTTTTCCCATCCACCTATTTAACTCCAAGCCCATGTCTTGCTATACACACTTTTAATACACATTAATCCCTGTATTTTTATTAAGGTGTGCATTCCACATGCATCTTTTAATTTTTTAAAAAACATTTTATAGAAAATAAAATTTTAAAAATCATAATTGCTGGTTTACAGCATTTTGGCCAACATCTGTTGACTTTAAAGAGCAATTAAAATTCCCTACAGAGGGAAAAAATGTTTTATTTGATAAAAATAACTCATTAAGCTACACAAAATCTATACTAAATTTTACACTGCAAAATTATCCTTTTAAGTCTGTGCTTAAAGAAGAGAAAGGTAGGGCAACCATTGCTTTATTAGCACAGTTTCTTTTTTTTCCAAGATGAATATAAAACCTAAAGTGTCTTTAGATAGTTTTCAGATCATGCATTCATTCATTAGCTGCACTCTGACAGCTTTCCTCTTTGATTTATAATTTCCTGATGTCCCTTCATTGGGTGGGTGTCGTCCCTGCATTTCTTGCTTTCAAGTGTTTGAGTCTTTGCAGCAGCTTCTCACGCTGCTTCGTGTAAACAATATTGTATTCTTAGAAATTATCTGTATGTTTTGCATTCTTGTTCTCTGAGAGAGAACTTGACTGATGGTCATATTGACCAATGGAGTCAGGAGGTTGTAACCTCCTTGGGCCAATCTTGGCCCTCTGTACAAAATGTATATAAGCTAATTGGAGCCAGATAATAAAGAGCTTTCCATATTTCACCAAGCTGCTGCCTGCTGTCCTCTGTCAAGGTCCACTCCCACGTCACAACGTGTTGCCTCTCCAAAGGGCAGGGGTAACATCTGGTGACCCCAGACGTGTGGAACAGGGGTCTCCCGTCGCATCTGGTGACCCCAGACATGTGAGAACGGGGCCCCCTGTCGCAGGTGGGACTTCGAGGACACGTGTGATCCCTTTTATCAGTACTCTGCACTTTGCCAGGTTAAATGGAATGACTACAAAATCCAAAGATCACCCAGATAGTTTGGATATATCAATTCCCAACACACTCAATGCTGCTCAGAAAGACACCCACGGAACACATAACCCTGGAGCACAACTCAACTTGAAACTGCATCTTGAACAAATCCTGAACTAGAAATGTCCTTTTGCAAACGAGCCATGCATGAGACTTTCTGTGCAGTAGTGAAGAGAAAGCACAAATAATATTTGATTTTACTGCATTAAACTCATGGTATGTATTAAGAGTGATGATGGAATGCTTGATTTTCCAACAGCAATCATCTCAGAGCCTCAAACAACAGCTACATGAAAACAGCTGTAGCTTTTAAAGAAGTTTTAAAGAAAAAGGTTTTAAAGTAAGTGATGTGAACAACTTGCACAAGTTTTAGAACAGCTGGCCAAAGCGTGCTCCAAGTAGTCAACACTTACAACACTGAGGAAGTTCCAGAAGGCAGTTCTGTGCCAATTCTAAAAAAAGGGTGAACAAACTGACCCCACCACGTCACCACGTCTCAAAAAGCAGAAATACAGCTCAAGAACTAGAGAATTCAAGTGACATGAAATTAATGATGATCAATATTTTACAAAAAATGCAGCTTGTCCAGTCTGCATTTTGTACATGCCATTATATTTAAGAAAGTGAAGCAATAGAAAGAAAGTATGAGTTAAGTTAGTTACATTAGTCTCCAGATGTAGCTATAAACAGGAAATTGTCATTGGGAAGATATGTTTCTAATGTATTCCAGCAGGGTTTATTTCTTAAGCATGACATTATTGAACAATGACCAGGAGAAAAATAATTACTGATAAAATCTGCAGACAGACAAAACTAAGAGAGGAAAAAAAGAGGAGAAAACTAATGATCTGAAATCTAAAATCCTTACAGATGAAACTTGCAGACCATAAAGACTGATGAAGGGGCAAATAACAGAGAGAACCTCATCAACCAGAACACCACAGACTGACATCCCAACAGAGCCTGTTGTTTTCCTGCAAGCAACCCTGCAAATCCCACCTGTGGCAACAAACTTTGGTTCTTGGGAGACTATCCTGTGAGGATGGAAGAATGAAGTCTTGATAGGCCTTCCACTAACTGAGAACCTTCTCATAAAACCAAAACTGGGAAGGTATTTCAAAGAGATCCTTAAGATGACAACAATGGCTACACTGCATCAGCTGCTTGTGAAAAAACACTCAAATATTATCTGGGGGTTTCAAAGGCAGAAAGATGTCGACAAAACAGAAAAAAAACTCACAGGCTATTTACCAAAGTTAGCAGAGGGCTGGAAAACCCACTTTAAGACACTCCCTAAAATCAAAACCAGGCCAATGGTGAAGGAAACCAATCACAAAAGAACCCCTTTCAAACAGACACCCAGACAGATGAGCTTTTTAATCAAAGGTTTACTGGGTACAGTGAATGGCACACAAAGATTAATTCAGAAAATATGTGGCAGTTCCTTTCGTAGCATTTTTCCTACCCACTGTCCTGTGCAATAACAGATAACACACAGATACTGATCAGCAATTTCTTTTCTATCTGACATTCTCCAGAATGCTGCATCCAGCCACCCCCCGAACTTGTATGGGGTTTGAACAGCACATCCCATCACTGAGTCAGGTATCAGGAATTTTCTCTTTTATTTATTTCTAGTCATTCCTTCTACCTAAGGAGGACCCCAAGGGACTTCTGGACCTGGGAGATGTACAAACATTATATTTTCCTACCAGCACACATATGAAACTGAGTAATATTTGTAGCTCACACAGTAACAAGATTATTTAAGAGGGTAAAAATCTGCAGCCTCCCATTGGCATAAAAATGAACAATGATATAAAATTATAATGAATCACAGCATGGCTTGGGAAGAGATACGATGGGCCAAATTCTTAAACTGTTAGTTTATACATATAATGTTCTCAGGCACGAACTCCAGGTTTGGTCCAGCTCAGTGGGATGGGCTAGTTTGTATTCAGCTGCTTCAGAACTAACGTTATATTTTCATGGCATTTTTACGGAAAGGAACAGATACAGAGAAACCTATTTTCTATGGTTTAACCTGGCTTTAAAAATTAAAAAAAGAAAAAACACCCATATATTTTGTAATTCATCACAGCAGCAGGGGAAAATGCATACTCTAAGAGTCTTATTAAAATTAAATTTGATGTGTTTATGCCTCAAGTCTTAGCAAACCACAACCAGTGAAAATGCCATGAGGAAAAAAAAAATGTTTTCAAGACAGCCAGGAATGGAGCTAAACAATTAATTGTTAAGACTAATTATCTCTATATATCTATAAATCAATTTCAGTCATGCAATCAAAACTATGTGCTTCTCTTTAATATTTACACCTCCCTGCACAGTTCCAGATTTAATTGAAAATAGTTGAGACATCAAAAGGGAGATCAATGTTCCTGCAATTTGGGTGCCAATCTTCATCCCAGGGAAGAGAGATTCAACTTCTTCATATAATGCAGGCGACCTGTGACAAATCAGACACATTTGACCTCAAAAGAGCCCTGGTTTAGGGTCGTTGGATAAGCTGGGAAAGAGCTTTGTAACCTGTCTTGGGGAAGATGTTTTGCCTCCATTTTTTTTCATTACAACATTCATTATAAGGAAACATGTCTGAAAAAAACCCAACAGGCCTTTTTTCTTACATGTCATCTAACTGGTCTTGTTATGGCCCAAACTCTCATGGACATTTGATGATGAAATTATGGCCTCTGAAAAACAGCTGTCAAGAGGAGGAAAAGGGTGTAAAGACACTGATATGCAAAATTCAATCTCTCAATAATCATCTGGGCAGGGAAAAATCCATCCAGAAGTGTATATCTATGGAATGGGTTGCATTTTATTTTCCAGACACACACTGGACTGAGAGGAAGGCCATCCATCTATTACCCACAGTGCAGAAGACTCTGCAGTCTTTTTTCCATCTCTCACTTCCTGACAGATTTTTTGTGTTTTATTTGGGGGTGGGCTGCTTTGTTGTTGCTGTTTTGACAGCTTTTGCTTATTCTGTCTGGTGGCATGGAGTTTTGGGGGTTTGTTGGATTTTTTTGGTGGTGAGTTTTTGATTTTTTTTTTCCCTGGTTGGTTTTGGTTGATTTTTTTGTTTGTTAGGGGGAAGGGGCAGGTGGTTTTTTTTTTTTTTTTTTTTTTTTTTTTTTTTTTTTTTTTTTTTTTTTTTTTTTTTTTTTTTTTTTTTTGTTTTTTTTGTTTTTTTGTTTTTTTGTTTTTTTGTTTTTGTTGCTGTTGAGAGGCAGGGTAAAGAGGTATTTTCTTATTGACCTCTTCTCATCTGAATTGCTTTGGTCTTCAGCATGTCCTCAACTGGTCCTGAACCACAAATTCTGCTTCTTGCAGTACTTCAAAGAGAGCAGTCATGGCTGGAAGGCTTGGCTGCAAATCTCTTTATCCCAATATTAAAAGCTTCTCTGTACTCCACCCTCCTCTCCCCTCTGTCCTTTCAACAACTAATGAAACTGAGCTTTGACACGGAAGGGAGCTCAGAACAATATCCACAGACGGTCCTTTAAAGGCGGCAGCAGGACAGTCTCTCTGCATGTGTGGAAGTGTGTGAACCAGCACTCTTCACTTTGTGTATCCTTAGAGGTCAAGGACATGATGAAAAATATTTCAAGTGGTTTCAGAGTGATTCATTCTATTTGCATTTTGTCTGGTCATCTCCACTTGCAGGAGAAAAGAAGGATAATGAGTTGAAAGCTGGGTGAGTGAACAGCTTAAGTCTGGCCCTCACAAAAACATCCTTTGGAAGACTCTAGAAGAAAGAGCCCAAAACTCAGGTGTTTATTCTGGTTTCTCCCTGGCACTCCTCCAGGCAGTTTTCTTACCACTGCTCTGGTTATGCTGCTCCTTCCATCTCTCATGCTGTTCTTTCTACATGTTCCCACCGTTGGCAACTCTTCTAACACTTTATAAGAAGGATCAAATTCATTCCTGCAGTCTGATTGAGAGGTTACAAACTTCATTAATCAAGGAAAGTAATCATTTCACTTAATGAAATAAAGTGTGATTTGACAACATGTAGACATTTGAGTACTGCAGGCATGTTTGGGTACAGCACCTGGGTGCCATGTGCTTGAGTTTTTGTTTCATTCCAGAAACAGGTGTGAATAGAAAACTGGAAGCAAAACATGGTTTGTAATTAAATTATGATAATAGTTCACCTTATCTTACAAATAAATAAACAAATACATTGTAAAACATTAGTGTTCAACTTCCTTCTTTCTCCTGCAGTACAGCTCCAAGCACTTGGAAAACACAAGGGGAAATCCCACCTAGTTAAAACCACTGGAGAATCCTCTAGAAAAATTAAACATAGGTGCTTGAAAAAAAACTATCTTGTAATTGCAAGTGTCTCAAAAAATTGTCAAGTAAATATAAAAGTCGTATTTGGGATAAAAGTACAACGAAGCATCAAAAAAGTTTGTCCAAGATATTTTACATTTCTGTAGAACATCAGCTCCATCTGCTGGGAAAAATCAGTTTGTGGAACAGCAGCTGCAGTTTCTGTGCTGGGCAACTCGTATCTTTGTGCTAAGGGCTTTTAATTTAGAGAAGTAAACAGTTGTATATCAAATCTTGACTCTGACAGTTTGGTGACATGAGGGCTTAAAAAAAATGCTTTCTAGTGGTCGTGTTTCATGGTCTGCATATCACTGGAAGCATGTGACTTCAAAAGCTCATTAGAGTGATCCATGTCACTTGTAAAAATAGCTCTAAGCATTAGGAAGTGTCAGTTGTTTTTCTGCTAGCTATTAATATTAATTAAAAACAAATTATGATTACTCACATTGCAAATAAAGACAATTCCAGATAATTGAAAAATATAAATATGGCATCAGAAGGTATGTGTCTCCTAAAATCCTCTCCTACCCCCAAACCACTTTATATTTCTTCAATATTTCTTTTGATAGGACATTAGTTTTTCAAGCTGTTTTAATTGCTTAAAAATTTTCAATTAGCATTTTCTAAAAACAAGCTACAGATGTGTGCTTAACAAAAAAAATCCAGTTCCTCTCGGCTTCTCTTCAAACACTACAGATGCACAATGTAAGTCAGTCTTCAGATGAGTATTTAATTAGTTGGGGATTGTTTCAAACATAAAAGCCTTTTCATTGCTCTCTGAATTCTGTTCCAAGATTTTTCAAGTCCTTCCGAAAGTCATCTTTATTTACTTTGGAAGTTCTCTAAAAAACTTCTGATTATGTAAGATCACATGCAATACTTGATATCTAAGCTCCAAAATTCCAAACTTGAAGAAAATAATGTAATTCTGGCAGCAAGTACTGAGACTTCTATCTCCAAGATGGTTTGCTTAGAGAATGTGTGTAGAAAGTTAAAGCAGGTATCTACATAATCCAGTGGCACCATAAACACAACATTTCTGGCTTTGCCCACGCTTCTGAGAGCAGTTGTTTGAAATCCTTTTCTATGGAATCATAAAATTGAACCCACCCAAAGCCTTTCGTGATCAGTAAGAGCCCAGTCCAGCCTGGGGTTCCACTGATGCCTTAAGCTTTAGCTTCCATGTTTTTCAGATTCTGTGCTGCCCAGGGGTGCAGTTCTGAGCCTCATATTAAGCCAGCTCTCTTCACAGAGTAGGGAGACAAAACAAATCCTTTTCCTGCTGAAGACCAAGGACAACTTTCAGGCCGAAAAGCACAAACAACGGTGGACTGAAGGGAGGAACAAGAAGGATGAGACCTCATAACCTGAAGCTGTAATTGGACAATTGAACCCCAAAATGCAAATGGACTAAAACTTATAAAAGTGTGAGACCTCGTGACTGTTCATCCATTTTGTGACCATTCTTAGTCCACCTTGGGTGTAGCCCTGGTCAGGCTCTTGTCCTGCCCAACTTGCACCCTAAAGGCCTTTCAATAAATATCTACCTTATTCTCTAGCTCTGTCCAGTCTCTGTTCCAGGTGAGCCTTCCCAAGGCATGACCACCAGTGAGACAGAGCCACTCAGCATTTGGTTTATTCAGAAGTCCAATAAAACACCATTAAACCAGGAGCAAAGCTGCTCCATAGCAAGATATCACTGTGACAGATTTCTGCACAGAACTGACTTTGCAAAGGGTACTGGAGTTTAATAAAGACAAATTACACAAGGTGCACACAAACCCACACATTTTATGTCCACTGATAGAATGCTGCAATGCCTAAAAAAAGGGTCAAATTTAGCCTAAACCACTTGAAAACAAGTAGTCAATAACTCCAACTAACTGCAGCACAATAAAGTCCTTTTGGCATAAAACACTCTAAGAATCAACTTAACAAATCTTTAAAGGCAGCTGCACTATTTTGGTAGGGTGAAAACAACAGCAAAGAATGTGTTTCAATGCCTTAATAAGAATACTGATCCATCTGGTAAAGATGGTTTTCTCAAGGGAAAAGTGACCCTTAATAGCTGAGCTACATGAGTAGTCTCGTGTTTCCTTTCTGCATTTCTTTAGTATGGTAACAACACAATCAATTCTTTCGATATTGACTCCCCACGTTTCCTGCCCATCTCCAAGGAACTTGTTTAAACAAATAATGAAAAGCCTGCAAAAAAGTTATGAAAAATGCAGCAGTAGGGAGAAAGATTTCCACATCTAAGCAAACTGAAGGGCCAATAGCTCAGAGCAGCTAAGCATGAAGCAGAGCAATTCCACAGGAACAAGGCAGTGGAGTGGAATGGAACAATCAGCATTCCCTGCCCCAGCTCACAGTGTCTGAAGAGCTCTGAGCTCGCCAGCTCTCACTCAGCAGTCAAGGAAAAGCCACATTAATCGAAAACAACCCTCAACAAGTCATTGCACTCGGATATTTTCAGTTGTCCACTAAGTCCCTCGATGCCCAAGCACATGTAACCAAGAGGAAATAGCAAAATCTGATTTTCTTAGCCATAGCTGGGATGTCAGCTAAAACAAATCCTTGCTACTTTGTGTGTATTAATGAACCCCTAAACAAGCCCAAAGAAGAAGACTTACCCATTGAAGTATACAAACTCTATAAATATTTCTGAATAATTATCTGTAAGACAACTAAATATCATACACAGCAGAACACCTGACCATACAGGTGTTCTGTATGATAAAGAAGAACGTACAGACTAAAGAGATTAGCAAAAGCAACTACTTCTAGAGCCAGTGAATTCACCTAGAAAACCTACAGAGTGTCTTCGTTGTGAAAAGAGGTTAAGAGTACATTCCATTTATGTTTTATTAAAAATTCTTACCTTTAATTTTCTAACAGCATCTCTTACAACTTCTGTGCCTTTGGGCTGCTCCACTTCTGTACTGCCTAGAAACTGAAAAGATTGTAATTTGTGAGCAGTAAGTTATGCATTTAAAGGTCTAATCAACTTAAGTAATCCTATTTTCCAATTATTTTCAAAGGGCATTTTGGAAAGGCAATTGTTTCAGTAGTCAATAAATAAAAAACCTTCACACAGCTATTTCTAATCAAGAAAATAACAAGAATTTAATTCTATACTAATATTAGCACTATTAAAAATGACTTTAAAAAAACATCCTATACAAATCTGTAAATTAGAGTTTCAAGTACGTTTTTCCACAAGGAAATTACCACTTTGGAAAATAATAAAAATATGCATACATATACAAGATACAGATGGAAGATACTTCCCATGAATCAACATGAGCCAACCATTTGGCTCTATTATGCCACTAAAACATTCATATAAGATGTAAGATAAATTAAAAGAACTGATTTTCCTCTCAGAGCTTGGTATAGTAACTTCATAGATTTACAGAAACTAGGCTTCAGCTAATGTAAAACACGAGTCATATTCAAGTAGTTTCTATTACAGTTCATATTTTTACCAATTCAGGTTTTAATGAAAACCAAACACATGTCTTTTCATATATAAAGTGTAATATTGCAAAGGGAACTTATTTCTTTATTTGTACACTGAAATGCTTTTATTTTCTGTACAGTCACACTTGCCTTCTACTGCACTGTTACAAAAGGTATCATAATCCTGCCTGAAACCCATCTGTGTAAGACACTAATTGAATTTCTATTGCCCAATTTTCACACTGAATTACAGTGAAGTCAAACCATGCACATGTATATACTAAAAAAACACTAAGAAAAAAAAAAGTCCTCCCTTTTTCCCCAAAGTACCATGACACACAGAGGCATGTACAATTTTTAAGTCCTAACCATTTTGAAAGGAATTTAAATTTGCCAACATTAATTTAACAGACAATCTAAACAGAGTAATTCTGAAGTTTTTAGTTCTATTAAACCTTCCAAACATATTTAGTGTAGTCAGGGTGCTCAAGGTACACCCTGCAAAGAAACTGTGCAGCTCCACCAATAATGAAGCCTCATTAGGCATCCGCTACTGACTCTGAAATAGGAGATTCCACCTTGGAAACAACGGTGTGTAAATCAAAACACCACACACATCTGCTGTCAATATTCTCTACTATTACAATTCTCCAGCCAGGAGACCAAGGATTTGGAATAACAGAGCAGAAGGCTCTGCTATTGATTGGATGTCTTTCATACATCTCTGATGGCTTTAGACTGAGGGGATGATCCTGCCTGGAAAAGTGATAGCTGCACAAAATGCATGTAGAGAAAGAAGAATGATTCTTGGACATGATGGATGCTGCACGTGGCAAAGACAGAAAGGGAAAGATGACTGAATATATGTGAGTAAAAAAAAGACCCAGAGTGGTAGGTAAGATCAGACGAGAGTCTAAGAGGAAGGTTGAAACACCAATATTACTGGATATCTGCACACAAGCATTCTTATATCCACCACCCCTGGCAGAACACAAGAGGCAGAAGTGCAACTGCTCTAAGTTTGTGAGCAGCTCAAGGTATGAGATACACAGAGCAGGAATCCTATTGAAACACAGGAACAAGAGCTGCAGGTGTGGACAAGGCTCAGGTCACTGCTGCCCACTGAGAAGCTGCCAGCTGAGCCAGATGCTTCATCCATGGCTGTTTCCTAATCCTCATGCTGTTTTCAAACTGGCAGTACCAGTATCAGGGTCAGCAGCCCAGGACTTCTCAATACAGATTTAGGGCCAGGCCTTGGGTGGAACTGGGTCACACACACCAAGAGATGCCTCAGGTCACGCTGCCTCACCTGCAGCTGGTTCTGCAGAAGGACACAGGGCTGCCCTACATTTTTTATTTACTTACTTCCACCCAGATAACCAAGCCCAGAGAAAGCTAAGAAAGAAACAGTCATTTCCCTATAACTCTCCTTCCAGCTCTCTCCTCTGCCTCACAGTCCAAGAAAGATGAAGGTATCTTCGCTGTATTCAGTAAATCCCAGCAGCAGACCAGTCCTTCCACAAATACAGTTTTCCCAGAGGCTTGTACCTCATGCTAATCCACATTACTCTCTCAGAAAATGTAAGCATCAAAGTAACCTTCTGCCACAGCTGGGGAATCTTTTAAATGCCACTGAATTTTAAAGCTTATAGTAATGTTCCCCAAACCAGAAATTACCATTTATGATCATGGAGGGGAGGGACAAGTAGACTTCTAAACAGAAAGATAAACTCCTGAATGTACTTTAAAAGACTGACAAAATCTGAAGAAAAACTCTTTGTGTTTGCTCAGTAAGTTACAAAAGAAATAAACAACCAAGACTCAGAGAATATAAAAACACCATGAGCATTATATCAGCATTTATGGGACATAACCCATCAGAATTCCGTAAGTCATTCACTCTCTTCCAGATGAGTGTTGGTTTTGATACTAAGCATCACCACTGAAATGTCTATCGCTCTCAGCAGTTTTGAGCAGGATGTGGAATTCAAGCGTGTGCATAATAAACTATTAAGCATAGGAAAAGATAGTAAGGCATGTTTAATCCATATATACAAAGAAGATTTGTACTTAAGTGCTAATACCAAGAAAAATTACAAGGTTATACTATGGATTGCACTGTTTGTATCTATTTCTAACTCTTAACTGCAGTTGTACTTCTTTTTAATCCAGGTGTGTTAAAATTGCTTACACATTTCATACTTGACCTCCTTTCTTAATTTCTTGGTAGGAGTAATAAAAGGAAAAGCAGCAATTAAGGGGAGATATTCTGAATATTTGTATGAACTGGACTGTTTTGTTTGGGGAAGAATATAGACTGAATTTCAGACCAAGACAGGTTTGTAACAGAAGAATGACTGTGCAATATAGGCTTAACAAACAGCTAATGTTTTAATGGGAGACTTTTTATTACTAGCTTTTTCATCTGCTCTGTACCTTGTCCATCTCATCTATCATCATTTTGTGTTTAATATTAGGTACCAATTACTGTGGTATTACTCATGATAGTTAAGCTAAGCAAAGAGATGTATTTGCAAAGCTGGGCCTTCAGCTGCCAAGGTCACTGTGCTGTTTGTACAGTCCCTGGCACAGCAGACACGATGCCACTGGGGTTTCCAGGGGAGCCACTAACAACTAACTCACCACCCCCATGGAATGGGAACGTGGCCATTTCATCATGGTCTTTTCAGCAGATTTTTCTCACCAAATCTCACACAAACACAGAGAAGAAATATTTGTTATATCGGGAAATTGGTCCAGCTGTGGCATGAATAATAGAATTATTCAGCATGGAAGAGTTTGTGCAACAAAAATTTCAAAGCAAAAGTGGTAAATGTGAAACATCCCTTTCCAAGCCCAGGCTCCTTTAGGGAGCAGTGCTGATCCAGATTTTCAGATGGGAACTTGGCAAGTCAGTGTTTGTTTTCAGCATTTGAGGTTCCCTTCTGCAACTCAATTCATGCAGAATAATCAGCATATGAAACCTAAGTGGTTCCTGAGAGTCGAGCTAACACAACTCCTACACTTCACTGCAGAAGAGAGAAACAGAAAATAAGTTTCCCTTTAGATCATTCACTATTAATCCTAAATGCAAAGCAATAAATGCACTAAATGCTTAAGTGTTCTTTACATAAGTAATGTACTCAAATACGAAATGCAGCTGAAAAATGCTTACATATGACTATTACACTTATTTACTGTCTGCAGCTAGCAAAAAGATTATTCTTGAGGTTGGTGTACTTCATGCATAATATGCCTATTCAAAGAGACATGATACATAATTTAGGCATGCCACTAGACTCAAATATTTATGTGTTGTTTAGTATTAAGAATAAGTTCATAATGATCCTACTGAATTTTCATTGGATACTTTAAAAAGTTGAAAGATGACATTTAATATTCTGCATAACATAAAGCAAGCTAAAGCAATTTTCCTTAGCATGCATTCTTCACTGCATTCTGCCATTCTTCCAAACATATTCCCTACAAAACTGATGAGCAGTTATTTTCCTACTATATTACTAATTCTCATTTCACTTGCAGCTGTCTGCAATCAGAAAAAAGTCCTATGAGGCCAACAGATCCTATCAGTCAGAACTATTTACGTGTTCCTTTAATGTACAGTGATGTTTGCCATGAAGAAAGTGAGCAGTTGGCCAGCCACATACAAGACAAACACCTCAGATCAAACTGTTTCTAACCTAATGTTAGCAGACAACCAGATGTGTTCACTCCACATGCAAAGATTTGCAAGATAATGCAGCTGCAAAGAATTAACAGACACTATTTCAACATATTAAATCAACAGAGGTTTTATCACTGACAGCAACTGAGAGAAAATTCAGCCCCGTGATGGCCAAGAGGGCTGTCTTATACAACAAGATATCAGACTTTGTGGGGAATATCTTTGTTAGAATGTAGGTGACATTTCACTAAGGATTAACATGAACAAGACTTTTTTTGGTCCAATTCCATTGTGAAATTATTATAATTGCTTTTTCAAGTCGTACTTTGGCTGGAGAAATTATTAAAATAAAGGTAAATAATCTTTCACTTTGCTGGCTCAATTCAAAGTCAATTCAAATGTAAGATAACTTCAGGTATCCAGAATCCCTTATATTTCTGACAAGTCTGCTGCTGTTCTGATGTGCCCAACAGGTCTTAGTAGGGCTAGGTGAACTGTCAAGGTTAGCAGTGCACCGTTTTTCCTTGACATTAGCAGGAAAATCTCTAGTAATTCTTCCCCTGGCAGTTTAAATTTTGACCCTCAACATTTTATCGTCTTTACATGTAAATCACATCCAGGTGCTTTTCTTCAAAGTTTAGGGGGGGAAAAAACCTCTATACACGCTTAGGAAAAGTTAGTTTTACCAGACTAAAAAAAAATTCATAAACTTGACTTTTGATTAAGAAATAGTTTTAGGTGCACTTCTGAATATTTAATGTAGATTTCCACTCTTCCAGTAGAGAGCAGTGTAGGATATTTTAATAATAAAACATCTGTTTTCCTTTGTCATCACGTTTCAATCTTAAAAAAAAAACAACAGTCTTTTACAGTACCACATTTCTTTTTTACTCTGAAATTTCTGAACATTAAAGGTTCTATTTTATGCAGACTTAAATGCAATTATATGAAAACAGTACTTACCGAACTCATACAATGCAAAATTATTGGATACCTGCTGCCAGCTTTTGACAAATTAGCTCCTTCTACCTCCTCTGTTCTACAGGGATGCTGATTAACTGATGAAAGGAAGACAAATGTATCCCCATTGTGAGAACGACGTGTATAAAACAAGAATGAAAGAGAAGTGGGACCAGTTGTGAACAAATGTCTAAGCTGGTAACCACTCCATAAGCCCAGGCAGAGCTTTTGCTCAGCCTTGCACATGTGTGCCTTCTCCATCACTCAAACAGCAGAAGGACAACAGGGACCATAAAACAAACAGCACTTTGTATTTTGGGTTCCTTCTCTTTCCCCACCCCACAGTCCAGTTCCTCACCTGCTGCAGCTTCCTCAGTTTTTGCCAGAGCACATAAATGTTTGGATTTTTCCCCTTTGGAGAGCACTTTCCTAGTGTCACCTTAAAAACAACTCCCAGGCATGACTGCCACTCAAATTAGAGCAGAAATCCCACTCACCACATGGGAGTATGAGGCAGAAAAGTGGCACAGACATCAGCACATTCCTTGAACATCCCTTGCTTGTCTGACATTTAATGTTCTGCACAAATGGTGGCCCCTCTCACAGGAGAAATTCTAGGTATTTTTTGAGGGAGTGTTCAAGTACTACTGGCAAAGAAGAAAAATGAATGCACAACTAAAAACATTTTTTAAAAATCTAATGGAAATCAAATATTACCAGGTAATTAATCCATAAATAGAAAATATTTACAGTAATTAAGATATAAAGAAAAATCTATTTAATTATTGAAATACTTGGGGAGAAAAAAATAGGGCATTACAGAAAGGATCATAAAATAATAAGGTCCAGCAAACTCCACCGGCTTAATTTGTACTTTCTCCTATTCTCTACAAGTGCAGCAATTAAGAGCTCTCCACCATCAAATGTACAAGCAGTCATTTCAGTCTTTCAGTCTGTATCTATTAATCAGTAATAAAGAACATTACTTGATAACTAAAGCTCAACATTTCTTTGACCAGCTGGCAGACAGAGACAACAAACATTTCCCTAGAGTAGTGCACCCCACCTGGATGTGGCTCCTGCCCAAATGTCTGGAAACAGGAATCCCCAGAAATATTCTGGCAAAGATACCTGAGAAACTTAGGACAGCCCTAATGTGGCAGCCCTAATCCTGCCTACACTTAGCTTTTAACCCATGTTCAGATATGGTATGAAGAGAAATTATTGAGCCACTGACTGGAAGAAATCTGACATGTGGGCCAAGTCTGCTGAATCCAGCTTGGTGTAATAACCCTAAAACCCAAAGAACAGAGTAATTACACAAGGTCACATTCCTCTTCAAGTCCCACTGCTGCCAGAAGGAAGAGTGGCACGCAAAAAGAAAAATTCAATAGGAATGTATGTTTGCATTACCAAAACCAGCTTGTCTGTAAGCAGAACTTCAGAAGACTTTAGGACACGCTTGGTAAATGATCAAAACTTAAATTTTCTCCAGTATGTCACATACTAAGGGAGCTAGGAACAAGGATAAAATAAAAAACCAAATCTGATTGCAACACAGCTATCAAAGCTGTGCTCTGCATTAAACCATCTAATTCTAAAGACAAAATAATGCTGATACAGCTAGGACCAAGACAAGGGAGGTAAGAGCAGGCAGGAATACAGAAAGCCAGTAGGAAAGGTAACACACGTATCTTGTCAAGACTGTCATTAGAGAAAACATCAGTTGCACAAGAGAAAACAGCCAGCATTTCTTCAGTCCATCAATCTCCCCAGAACTTCAGAAGCACATCTCAAACTGAACCATGCCCTGAAGGGCTGTCAGACTGGACCTGAGGATTAGAGAGGTACTGGGGTTGGTGCTCACA
Source organism: Sterrhoptilus dennistouni (assembly GCA_013397095.1). NCBI lineage: Eukaryota > Metazoa > Chordata > Aves > Passeriformes > Zosteropidae > Sterrhoptilus > Sterrhoptilus dennistouni. The sequence goes on along the minus strand of VWZU01017685.1, from coordinate 699,064 downwards.
GACCTCCCACTGCACACACACCACCAGGCACCCTACAGCTACCCAGACTACAGGCACAGGCTGAGAGCAGCACAACTGCCCCAGGCTGAATTCTGCCTCGGGCATTGACCAGGAGAGAGTGTTTCCCCGGCTCTGCTCTGCACACTTGTTAGCTGGAGCTGACTGTTCACTCCAGCTCTGAGTGAAGAGACAGGAGCAGGAGGGTAATAGAAACACAACTTAGGGATAGTCCAGCTTGGAGCAAAAAAGTCCAGCAAGGTAAAGTCACTTTTAGAAAGTTCTTTAAAAACTTTGATGTACGGGAAAAGGGCTTTAAAAGGGAACACTCTGCCAATGCACAAATGGCAGTGATGTTAACACTAGTAGTATATCATCCTGAAGCCTGTTTTCCTTTTAATCCCAGGTGCTCTTCCCATAGCTGATAAATAAAACCAAGGATAACAATTGGCATGTAACAAACAAGGGCAGGAGAAAATGGCAGCGAGAGGAAATTCATCACCAGAAAACATAATTTCTCATCATGTATTCCCTGCCTGTGACTGGGTCACACAGGTTCTTTTAATAGCATTCCTTCCTCATGAGTGTTGCAATGTTCTTTAGCCTTCACATGCAGGAATCCTGTGCTCAGAGGCTGGACAAAATGAAGAAGTAAATTAAAGAATGATTCATTTCCAAAACGTATCTATTGTGCTTAAATTTGGACATACTCTGGGTTTCCAGTTTTGGCTTTTTACACATGTGAAAAGATTTTTTTTTGTTAGGAGAAACTGTCAGATCCTTTTACTGCAGCAGGAGATGTCTGTGAGTAACCCAAAGGCACCATCCTCAAGTTATTCCAGCTCTTTCACTTCAATCCACACACTATTGACAGTTACACCAAACAATGGCTCCAGATCACCGTCTTCTGTTTCTCTGCCACTACTCATCAACTCTGCAGAGCCTCCTGCAGCACAGCTGGAGTTTAAGCTGAAAGTTTAAGGGTAACTACCAGGAGAAAACCCATCAAATGAGCATAGTATTGACTAATGTGATCTAACTTGACCCTATCCGTGGCCTGAATTGCTTCTGACATGTAGGAAATGACTGAGCTATCCAACCACAGATGCTCAATAACATCCTTGGCAGCTCTGGAAACCCACTGTTGCTACTCTCATAGTATTTTAGATTCCATTTAGTTTGTGAACTCCAAGAATTAAGAACTAGCAGCTCTAAACTGCTGGTCAGTCTCAAAATACAGCACATCTTTAGTTCTGTAAGAATTTTCATTGCTGAACCAATATTCAGTAGAACCATTCTGTATCAAGATAGGACAAACAGACCTAATTATCAAACCTGACACTTCCTTTAGAAAGAATATTCAAATGTGAAAAGCCTCACTGATACTCAGGGAGGACACATCACACTGCTTGAATGCCTCAATTTAGAAAATTTATATTCCTGACTGGATTGTTTCCAGTAAAAAAATACCTTCACTGAAGAAAGCCACCTAAAAAGGATTCATATTCACTATTTTATACATCAAACTTCCAGCTTCAGAAGCAAATAATAACAGAGAGGACAGATTTTTCAGCATTATAAATTCTTAATTTGACTTAGTTCTGCACGACAGCAACTCGATTTAACTCAAGCATCATTTCTTAATGAAAATTGTAAAGTCAAAGCAGGCCCTAAAAATGTACTAAAATACTGTTTTTCATTAAGTCCTAGATATTTTGAAATATATTAATGTAACAAATTTGACACCATTTGCTACTTTTTTCTTTTTGTTTCCATGAACCAGGTGCCAATGCAGTGACTTAATTTTACCTTAAACATAAGACCCAAAAATTGCAGCAACTCCTACATTCTTTGTGCAGATGTGAAAGGTAGTGTTAGAAGCTTCAGAACACAGAGGCCACTTTGCTTCACTTCTCCCTTAACCTCTGCAGGTGCCAGCCAGCAACCCTGGCCATGCAGCAGGAACTTCACTGCATTGTTGTGTGAGAAAACCTTTAATTGCTAGTGCTTGGGTAAAGCCACTACTATACCTGAGCGGAGCTCAAAGACCATCTTCTTCAGCACTCCCAAATGGAAAGGAGAGATTTCCACATCAACTGGCCCCTCAAAAAACACACACCTCCCCAGTAAAATGCTACAATTAAAGGAGGAGCAAGGTGAAGATCCCAAGCGCTGGTATTCTCACAGCAGCTTGAACACCCAGTATGAGCCACCCAAAGCTGCTGTCCTGGTTTGACAACTTGGCCCTGCTGAATTAACATCCTGGTTTTCATAACCCCACTGTTCCTTTGAATGCAGCACCTACTGGTCAGCTCTGTACCAGCATACTGAAACTATTTTTTTTTTTTTTCAAAATACAGCAAGCTTGAACTCTGTTAGGCTCCATAAAGTCCAGCTGACTTTTTTTCCTGCTACAAATATCAGGCCTATCTCCCCAAAAACGAGTGGAAACTGAACCAAGACAAAAAGCCCTTATGAAAAACCAAGATATGCTGTCAAGTACTTGATAACAAACGTCATCTTAATTCAGAAAACCGGCAAAACCACTCTGCTCTACCAATAAGGTGAAGCTTTCTAAAACTGAGAGCATTTTGATGCACTCAGAACTTTTGGGGTGCACCTCTGAGGCAGGGGAGCAAACAGGTCATGACGCCACTGAGAGTAGCTGCTCCTTCCAGGAGATGTTTCCCAGATGAGTTCATTGTTAGGAAGGGCTCTGAGCACAGGCTTCAGATTCCTTCTTTCATAACAAACACGTACAAGACCAGCCAGGAGTTTCCATGGGCCAGTTCAAGGTGGGATTGTGCAATTCTGAGCATTCAGCTTTTAGCAACTGACACAAAATTCTTACAGCCTTCCTCTGCTCAATAAAAATAAATTCTACGAGCTCTGGAAGAAATTTTGATGGATATATATATATATGTTAATAAATACAAATTAAAAAGTATTGAAATTATTCTTTTGTACCAGAAAACACTAACAATACTTTATAAAAGCAGCAAATAAATTCCACAGACATTTCCCATTTTGTGGCTAAGGTTTATTTTGATCGAATTTCTACCTCCCTTGTCTTTGACTAACATAATACTGAACTTGTACTATCACACTTTCCCCATAGCAACATGCAATGACATTACAAACACAGAAACAGGAATTCCCTGTGGGACAAAAAACAGAAGTCATTTAGGAACAAAATCCTCATTCCAACACAAATAGCCTCAGTAATAGGAACAAATAACTATTGTCCCTGACTCTCAGTTTATTAAAGACCTTTTCCAGTTTAATGTGAAATAAGAAATGGCTTATTTTAAGGACACTGCATTGCTTCTGAATCAGGACTTTAATACTACGAGGCTTTCTGCACCATAATTAGAATAAATGACTCCTGATTTAATTCTTGATTCAGAGAATCAATGTGCTGTCAAACAGAGGACAAGCAGCACACCAGAAAAAAGCTATTCTGAAGAAAGAGCCATGAATGTGTGCAGCTAATGCTTTAGCAGCTTGGAAATATAATTTTGGTAGGCTTTTCAAGGAGCTCACATTTTGAACGAAGTTTCAATTTCTTTTTTTTTAAGCTATCATTACCAGAGAAGATCATCTGCTCTTTAAAATCTAGTATGAGAACTACTTTGTGTGTGGTAAATAATTTATACATACATTCTGTGGGCAAATAATAGACACCACAGGCCAAACACAGGTGCTGAGGAATACTAAAGGACAGAAACATGAAGTGTGGATTTTTTTCATTGGTTGGTTGTTTCTTTTCCTAAAGTGTAGATTTCCTATACTGAGAACCACTTAATTTATAAAGAAAGAATGAGCCTAATGTTTTATTAGTAATGTAACTTCAGAGGGAAAATATGTTGAGTCAGTATGCAAAGTGTAATCCACAATCACGTGGATAATCTACATGAATACGATAAATTAAACACTATATTCACAGAAATTAATATCAGCATTTTGATAAAAGTGAACAAAAAAACGTCTGTGTACAATTAAAAAGGAATTCTTTTTCTTTGCTCCTCGAAACTACTTCCCAAGCTCCATTTACTTCTTTAAATGTGTTGGTAATTTGTACATATGACACATACAGACTTCTTTCTCAGTTACTATATTCACAGAATACCCTCGAGAAATTTTCAGAGAATATTTAACTGGGATAGCCAAGTCAAAATCAAATTAGTTATTGTGGAAGGAACTAATTCTGCAGAGAGAGAAGGTCCATGCAGCAGATAAATGCACAGGGGACAAAGCAGAGCAGTAGCCATACCCTTAAAACTGTAACATGTTTGAAGTTCTGACAAACTATCTTCAAGTGGGTATCTTGGAATAAAAAGGAAAAGGACAAGGCAACCTGCACTGGTTCTGGGTGCTTTGATTATTTGGAACGAAAAGGGACAATAGCAACAAGACAGCACAGCTGGGAGGCAAACTGAAACAGCAAATGAAGAGCAGGGGCTGGAGAGGAAATGGCTCTTCAACCACAGCAGTTCAACAGCATTTTCATCTACTACGGGTTCATGACCACAGCACACGGCAAGCTGTTCAAGGATTTTTGGGAATTGCATTCAAGATTTTTATGGGAAAACACAAACATGTTGGAAATCTTCTTTTCCAAGGCTGGGAATGTACCCTTAACATACATCTGCCTCGCTGCCTGTGAATGTGCTGCCGCACAGAACACAAACTCCACTCTAAATCCCTCCTCTTCCATTCCATCACAGATTCTGGAAGCAAGTACAACTCAAGCAATGGGCCTCAACAAGAAAAGCACTTCTGACATTGGTTTAGCTGTACTGGATCTTTTACTTTTCCTCCAGGGAATTGGAAGTGTCTTGTCTGTGATGATTTCTGTTTTATGAGCCTGTCTGTATTCTCTCTTGTTTCTCTGGTTTTTAGAAAAAACTCCCTTCTTTGCACGTAATCTCTCATAAAAGACAGCCATAAAACAGATGTGACCACCATAATTCCACACCTGGCCTTCAGGCACTTGAAGAATATCCATAACAGAGTTTATTTCAGTATCTGGCTAGGATGAGGATAATTTATTTTACAACATTATTTGGAACAGAAATAACTGTCACTTTATGTTATCATTTATCAAATGTGCAGAGCACTACTGAAACACAGGAAATATTCTCCCACCGAACACTACAAATTAGAAAACTGAATTTTCTTATTAGACTATTTTAAATGCAAAATGCAAAAATATTTCGACCTGACAACATCAGATATGAAATGAAACCACCATTATTATGACCTTAGATCCACCAGCAGATGAGATGAACACCTTGGATGAGCTATTTAAGAGAACATAACTAAGATGGAAAGTAATTTGTAAATTATTTTACAATGGCAATTAATCCAACAATAACATTGGCTTTCACTTCTTACTTCATAAAAAATATTATGTTTTCCAATAAAAGACCTCAACCTGGTGCTGAAGTGGTAAAATTAATCTAGTCTAGATCATTATAGTGGTGCTCATATCATTAGGTGAACATAGAACCAGAAAATTCTGATTCTGTATTTAAAAATCCTTCACATAAGGATTTGGAGTCTTCCCTAAATAGCAACCTAATCCTTTTCACTAAGAGAGTAGGTATTGAGAAGACATTTAATCTTGAGCTCAAGGCATGAAAGCAGAGTTCAAAATTTTGGGTCTGATTTGAGAACAGAGATTTGGGGCAGATATGTGGGAAACCTTCAGTATTACCTCAGTTCCTTATCTTTAAGCTGTGGATAATAACTCACCCATTTCTTATCTGCATTATCACTTAATTATCCCAGCTGAGAAGAAAGCTCACGAGAGAAGGCCAAGGTCTTCTGTTGCCTACTTATTCTGAGCTTTGATCTATGACTATTTGAATCAAGGTAGAACCTACAGCCATTCTCTCTCATTATTCTAGAGGCTGTAGAAACATCAAAAAGATAGCCCTTAGCTTCAAAGAATTTATGATCTAATGAACTGTGATAAATTGCAGTAACCCCTTGGAAATACACAGCACAGTTTCAGTCAGTACCTCTGAGTGTTACTGATTAAAATCAATATAAAACATCGACCCTATTCTTCCTTGTACACATCAAACAGCAAACACTAACACAAATAAAAAGCTATAACCACTACAAATTTAAGAGTGCTCTGCTATACAGCACACACTCAGAGTACTTCAGCAGATTTCAAAGACAAAAAAAGCCATGTGAAGAGGTCCCACTTTCCCACCTGCCTCTCTTCGAACCCCAAAATTTAACTGCCAAACCCACACCTATTTTTAAAGATTTCAGATTAATTTGAACATTAAGAATGCACCTGCAATTTTGGGGAATGATTTTTCATTTTGAGAACGTGTTTGCCTTTAAGAGTTTCATGTCCTCAATGCCTCATAAAGTGCAAGCTGGGATATGGCCTCTAAATTCTGACTTAAGAAGACCCATACAGTCCTGATTTGAATGGATTTTTCCACAATTAAACCTATATTCATGAGTAAACAAGACTTCCCACCCACCTAGTCTTTTAGCTCTAATTAACATGATTTGTTGAGTTACTCATTCATCCTCCTAGTTTCTCCCTACTCAGAAGCATTGGGAGCTACAGCAATAGGACAAGACAGGGTTTGAGGACCTTTCTAGTTCATGCTTCAAAATATCTTTTCCTTCAAATGCATCCCTTGGTTCCACACATTCCAAAGATTTAATGGACATCCTTGTTTATACATTTTCCCTGTTTTCAGTAATACTACAGCAACACATTGAAAAACAACTTGTAAAACAGTAGGACCAGCCCTGTTTTGATTTTCCTGAAAGATTTAGAATGAAGAGAATACTAGTTATGAATATACGGCATAACAAAATGAAAGTTTAGACCAATGTAATCCATCATTCTCTTTTAGTGGCACATAGAAATTCCTAGTAAAAATGTAACATTTCAATAAAGCTTTACAAATTACTTAATGAGAGTATTTCTCCTCTGCTATGTTCCAAACCAGAAATTATTAATTCCTCTATTAAGTTATATCTAACATTCTCATGTTCAAAGTTCAAAATGCTTTTTAAAACAGGTCAAGATTGGTTTTACCCTTTCTGAGCCAGAGTAATCTGAAGGAGGCATTTCTGAGAGAAATATTCATTGCAGTCCAGGATCCACAGCTGACTAGTGTACATTACTATTTTATTAAAGTTAATAAAGTCAGAGACTGCAGCTGGTGGTTTGTCTGATGGTTTATTGAGGATGAATCCTCATGGAGATCAGCACATGTGAAACTTTTTCTGAATGGTGAACAGCTTGGCTGCTGGACAGACTCCTGCAGTCCTGGTTTTGTTTTTAAAATTTTATCTCCTTGCAAAATTTTCTGCTAAAAATCTTGTGCCATTCTCTTATTTTCTATAAATCAGCTCTGTTTCTAGTTTATATAAAGGCTGAGATTAAATATGGAGATGAGAAGGAGTAATTCATCTGCAAGCCTGATTTAATTTAAAGCAAACCAATCTATGAAGAGCTGTGGGCCACCTAGCCCACAAGGACAATAATCCAGATGTTTGAACCCTATAGACTATTAATTCCAGTGTCAGACATGACACTCACTTGATACTTGACAGTGCAGAGGCTGCAAGGCCTTCTCACAGAAACCTCATGTTCCCACAGCTGAGAGCTCTCCTGGAAATAGAGCTGCAGAGGGAATCCCCAAGGACATGCTAATGAGGCTAACTGGCAGTTTCCAGCAGACTTAGGGAGAGGCAAGGGAATAAATATGAGCAAGAGAGAAGGAACAGAGAGGGATGTGGAAGGTTGAGTACATCTTTGTTGACCCTAAGGTCTCTGCACACTCTTTCTTGCTTTGTTAATTCTGACCAGACAGACCTCTGAGCTTTATTCATTTGTCTTGAACAGGCAGATCACTCACTGCTCCTTCAGCGAGTGCCTGTTCTTATCCAGGGCTGAGGAACTCATGACTCTGACTATCACATACTTGAGAAGATTAATACTCAAATCCTAACTTAGTCTTTCTCTGAAGAATAGGAAAATGACATTGTAAAAGCTGCTATGAAGCTTCTAATGATTTTGTGACTTTTGTCTCAGCAATCTCATTGCTCACCTCTTTTGAGGCAATACCAGGGAAGGCCCGTGATGCAACTGTTCAAAACGTACTTTAAACTTATAGTTAATGTGGTATCTTTAGAAATATGCTTCAGCTGCTGTGTTCAATACTAAACCACAGAATCATTTCAGTTGAAAAGGATCTCTAGGATCCTTGCATGCAACTGTTAACCCAGCACTATCATGTTCACTGCTAAACCATGTCCTAAGTGCTACATCCATGCATTTTTGAATGCTTTCAGGGCTGGTGATTCCACCACTTCCCTGGACAGCCTGTTCCAATGCCTGACAACCCTTTCAGTGAAGAAAGTTTCCCTAATGTCTAACCTAAACATCCCCTGGCACAACTTGAGGCCAATTCCCCTTTGTTTACCATACATGTATACACTATGTGTCCCATAATGCAGAAGTCATATAAATTCCAGGGGCTTCACATTTCAGCCCTTCTGAAATTGATTCTAAGACAAAATAGAACAACAATAACCTATTCTTGAAGTAAAATAGAACACAAGGCTTAAAATTACACCTAGGCCAAATTCTTTGCCATATCTAAGCAGAGTGAGAAACCTGGCAATACTCATGCTCCAGAAACTTTGGTTTCCTAGTTCCTAATGCTGAGCACAGCCCTTGGCCACCAAGAGAACATCTCTGCATGAGCAGCAACATTCAAAATTCCCTGTACAGACACCCCAACATGGAAACTCTTCAGGGCCTGCAGGGTAAATAAAGCCTTGTAGTTTCATCGTTTCTCTCAAGCTGCATTCACACTTGGAAGCTTAAACTAAGCCTGACTTCCTCCTGAAAGGTTGCTGGACCAGCTGCTGTGGTAGTTGAAGCCTCTTAGTTAGACACCAGCATCACCTTTCCTCCTAAAGCCACGGGCCAGGCAGCAATCAGTAAGACTGCAGAATTCTCAAAAGCATTCCTGCATCCCTGAACAGCTGACTGAGCATCCAGCTGCAGCTGGCAGAGATACAGAAGGGAGGGCGTGGAAGGGGGACACGGGACAGCCCACGTAGGAGGAATACAGATATATTTTCCAGGCATGCAGGGATGAATTTAGAAAAGCCAAACCTCAGCTGGGGTTGAAAGTGGTGAGGAATGTGGCAGAGAAGGTGATGGTCAGGAAAAATGGAGCTGCACTTGTTCAGCCTGAAGCTGATGAGTCTGGTGTACACACATGGATGTGTATGCATGGCAGAGAGTAACAAAAATTACAACCAGAAATAAGGAAAAAGAAGTCAGAATGGTAGGGAATAGGTCCTGGAACTGGCTGCTGAGGGGCTCTGATCTCTGCCCTTAATGGCATTTAAAGCTCAATTGCATAAGGCTGTTTTGTACCACCTGGCTTTGAAATAATTTCTCAGATGGGAATCAACTGGATCATCTCCAGAGGTCTGTTCCAACCTATATTACACTGGATTCTTCCATTTCAATTCCCAAAGCAAATCTTAATCCAAATGCAGCACAGCCATGGGGCAAGTCCAACATTCAAGGATGCACAGGACATTCCCTCTTCCTAAAATTGAGGCTGTTCAAAGTCCAACAATGAGCTAAATCTTCTGCAAATTTGTATTTTCAATCCAGATTATAGTTGTTAGAAATTACATCAATATCCAAAATAACTGATTTTAGAATTTTCTAACAGAAAAAAAAATACCTAAAGCTCTTAAACTGTTTAAAAATAATTTTTCTCTGATGAGAGAAGTGAAAATTACACTACTCAAAGTCAGAGAGGATGAAAAAGACTGTAATTAAGCAGCCAAGGTGCTGAATAAATGGGCGTGATGGCAACTTATATGAGAGAAACAAACTGCTCGGATACAAAGGAAACCCAAAACTTGCTCAGGATAGGAAATATTTTAGGGTTGTGGTAGATTACACATCAGCTTCAATATAGACATAGGGCTCTGTCTCTATCCTGTTTTATGACATTTTTAACATCTTACTGCATTACTGAGAGAGGGACTCCAATTACTTCTCAGATCCTATGCTGAATGCCATTAACTGGTATGAACTATTTGTGATTTCTGCCAAGAAACTCCCATAACTTCCTTGTGTTGCAGATGTTTCATAGTTGTAACTGAAGTTATGTCACACAGGACTCAGAAATTTCAACGAAAATGGAGCTTATGAAAAGCCCAAAGGATGACAAGCAGAGCCTTAAAGAAGATGACAGCCTTGGAGAACAGATCAAGACTTGCTGGTTTGTCCTCCAGTTGGAGTTGATAAAGTATTGACAAACATGACCACTGTTTTTTCTCTCACCTCCCCAGTTAAATTAACTCTTGTAATTTTCTTTTTTAACTGGAACCTACCACAAATATTTCATGAAACACATAGGCCCTAATGGCTCCTTTTTCCTGAAAAAGGAAAGAAATGAAACATTATCCATTATACTAAACTGCCTTGCATTACTATACACAAATGGATTTTAAGGAAGAAACACTGAAATTGCTCATAAATTTGATTCATTTCTTGAAGGAGATCCTCTTCTGGAGAGTAAGAACAATCAAACCAAGTCTGTTGAGAGTACCTGTTGCAGACTTTAAATGTTTTATATTTCGTTTACATGTTTATTCATCTTTGGTATAATGAGCACCAAATTTAATGACTGTAATGTATCAGCAATAACTAAGTAGTTCGAATTTGCATTCCCTTATAAAATCACTTTTTTCTGCTTTCCTATCTCATTTGGGTATTTTCACAATAGTAATTTTTCCTGTGCCTAAACACTAAATTAATTATGATCACATGCAAGACATTTTGGTACTCTAATGAAAGTTAATTTGTATTAAGCTATTAATTCTAATTATAATAAATTTAAAGCAGGAAAATACATTATTCCTCATAACTTCTCTTCTACTGCAGTAGTTTCTAATTTTCAACATCTTTTTGCTTTGTTTGAAATAAATATCTTGCTATATCTAACCTCCCCATACATCTTAAATATACTTTTTAGTAGTGTGCGTTGTAACTCTGCTGACTTGGGAAAGCTACATACAGTTTGCCATTTGACATTTTTTCATTACTTTTAATGACACAGTCATGATAATTCTGCTGAGATGCTGACTGGATAGAAAAAGAGAATTTCTATAGCAATGGCAAAAAAAATTTGTAGTTTATGCCACAAAAATGTGGCTTTGATAATACTGTACATTAATGATAGCAAAATGCAGATATTCAAAGGACAGAACTGCACCTAGAGCCCTGCTACTGTAGTGACATCATTTGACTTATGACCCCTGTCCAAAGTGCCTGCTGCACAAGAATGTTATTTGCCATTCCTCAATGATAAAAAAATACATAAAATAAGAAACGGAATATAGTTGGGAATCTAAATTAACCTTATCCTTCTCCAGTGAAGACTAATAGTTTTAGGTGCTGCCAAGGGAGGTCTTTTATTACAGACTCACAATCATTTGGGTTGGAAAAGACCTTCCAGATCATAAAGTGTGACCATTACTAAATTCCTTATTTGCACTTCATTTAACTCCAAGCTTTCAAACTGAACCTACTACATCAAGAATCAAACCTGCAGCTGACAATATAAAACTCACTTGGAGAGTGAGTTTTAAGGAAGCATTAGGCCAGTGGCTGTGTGAGCACCAGGGAACAGTGATAGCTCTTGGTGACACATCCTCCCAAAGGTTTCACATGCCAGCACCTGCCATGGAAAACTTGCCATGGATAAGAGCAGCCCTTTTGCCTTGTGCAAGGTCAGAGCCACTGCCCCCCTGCCTTGCCAACAGCCAACATCAACACCAGGCTGGCAAAGCACAACCTCTCTTCTGCAAAACGTTTGATATAGGCCAAAAAATAAGCAAGTGACTCCAGAGGGGATTCCAGACGCAATTACTACAGAGAGAAAAAGTAAACAGGGTTGGTTGGGCAGCTTTTGATTGGCAGAAAGGCACCACTCAGGTGATGACAACCACCAGCCCTTCTTTAAAGGCTGCAGTCTTATCAGTCTTATTCCACTATAAAGTCACACTTTGATCACTTTTGTTTTGCAGAAAGGAAGCTGGCCACAAATCAAGAGAATTACCTTAAAGGCAAAAGAGAGATTTTTCTTTACAGTACAGAACATAACACAAACATCTCTTCTTAATTAAGGATCATTACTGAAAAATTAACACAAAGGAGAAGTTTGGGGTTTGTTAGGATTTTATATCTGGCTGATATTAAAACTGTCCTGCCACCGCATCAAAATGAGTCTATATTTGATACTGTATTATAAAAACTCTAAATTATCTGTATGGGGGAAGCAAAAATTGTGTGACCAATATGCTTTCCTTTGTAGTGACACAGTTAAAAAAATACAGGACCACGAACTGATGTCAAAACTCTGGCTTCACTAAACCAAGGCTGCATATCCAGAGCATGCTGAAATGTGAGGAATCTTATTATCAGTGCCTTTTGGTAGACCAAGACTTCAGTAAGACAAGAGGAAAAAAAATAAAAGACCCAAGGAAAAAGCCAATAAATGAACACACACACAAAAAAATTACAATAACAGAACAAAAATAAAGAAAACAAAACCAAAGAGGTAAAACAAACACCCTTCTCCTGTCCCCCACTCCCCCACAAATAAAAAACCCCAAAGCCCAAATCTTCACTAATTTGCACCATGCAAACCATGAAAAAATCAGCAAATTTCAAAACAGCAAAGTAGGAGTGGCTGTGTTGGAAAAGAGAGAGAAATTACAGACACTTTTATATTTAAGGGCTTCCTTAGGAGACTCATGGCTCCTGGATTTTACTTCCAGAAGAAGCAACTCGGCTCATGTTTTCTTGCAAAGAGGATTATGGCCATAAATCATCCTGAGGGTGCATGTTCTAAAAGATAAAACGACATTGCTAATTCTCTGTGAAAAACTCCTCCCAAATTGGTAGAGAAAAAGGGCCAGTTGTCAATACTGCAGGGTTCTTTTAATTTCCAGTTAACTTTGCTAGGATTTTTTTTTTAAATAAGTCAACTCATGAACTGCAGTTTATCAACAAGGAATCAACAAAATCTCATCTTTCACAGTAAGCTCTCCCCATGTTCTGATCATCTCAGATTAACGTCAGAGAAATTATTTTTATGTCTTATAAAGAACAGAAACCACTTTTCCACCCACACTGATCTGCATCCAAGAAAACTATGTGAGAATACAGCTCACTTGCTCATGGACAAATAACATCTCTGGTATTACTTTCCATCAAACTGATTTGATTTTCTGAACGTGTCATTCTTCACTCACATGAACACTTTTTGATATAAATCAGATAAAGTGTTGTCTTCCCAACAAACATGGAAGATACACCTGGGGAATGCTGGAGAATTGGAAGTGGAACAATTTGGGCAAAAATCAATGAGTCTTGTTCAAAGTTGTGTTATGAAGGTTTTCTGAAGTTTTTAATCATTATTTCACAATATAGTTACAAGTTATGAAATCAGTGAGATACTTCACTTAAAACCCAAAATGCTGCAAGCCCCAAATAAGGTCCTGAGAGATACATACCTTCCTCTTAAAGTGAAAAATACTGCAAAACTTAATGAGAATGATAAGAGCTAAGGTAGAAATATCATCTAGATTTATTAATGTTATGCTTGCATATGCCAGTTAACTTCATAAAAGCTATGTGAATTTATTACAGGTGTCAATAAATAAACAGAGTAGGGAATCCCATACCCTTTACACTCCAGTTACTTTAAGAGAAGAGTAATTTTTTGCTTGCTTTGAATCAAATAACTGATAGTTCTAAATAAGAATTTTCCGCTGAGATCCAAATGAAAAAATGGGTTAACTTTCTTAAAAAAATAAATAAAACAAAACCAAAATCCAACATATGTGGTATTAAAATTTCAGTTTTCTGCAAGTGTTCTGAGACTTTAGAGGCACAAAGGTGGAGGAGGCTCTGGGATTAACAACAAACAGGAGTAGAACTGGAGAGAACACATCAGACTAAATAAGTGCAAAGACATTTTGAACCATGACTCTTCCTAACCAGGCTGAGAGCAGACTTCCCTTAGATTGGAATTCTGCATTCTTTCCCTCTGCTCCAGAAGTTGCTGATGCTGTTGTTTCTACAGTTACCACCACCTTAGCACCATTTTCTTTATTCTAATTCTTTTTCTGCACAGCTGCACTGACACCTACTCACCAGACCTGCTCTTAAGCAGACAACGAAACATGAAAGATGAAGGAGGTTTATTTTTTTCCTCTCAAAGACCAGAAATGAACAGATATTGTTCAGTGCTTTGAAAAAACTCACGGCTTCAGCTTGCTCTCAAAACAGATAGCACAGTCACCACAGCAAGTAATCCCTCCTCTCAAGAACTGTAATACAAAGCCAAGGTGTCTGGTAAAGCTATTCAGTTAAATGGTAATACATCCTTTGGACAAGAATTCAGTTGGAGAACAAACAGGAGAAAAAACACATTCAAAACCTGGCAACTGAGAGACTCTACTTTCCACTACAAACACCTGCTCACTGTGTGGCAATGCTAAGCAAAAGAAAATTGCAAATATAAAAGCAGGGAACACTCATGTAGAAATCTAGAGTCCGGGCCTGTGAAGCAAATATTTATATATAAATATATATATTAAGAAATACAAATTTTTGATATTAAGAATTTTCACATTGATTTTCTATTAAGACTATTTTAAGAAAGGTTTTTATATTAAGAAACACCAATCATAAGATAATGTGACCCCAAACAGCCCACAATAGAATTTTATTGAATTATACTCTCAGTTTGAGCAAGTAATTGCACATTACTCAATTGACTCTGTGTTATGGCGATGGCTGCATATTCTCTCCTCCTTTTAGCAAACTATCTTCTAAGCTGGTATTTAGGTAAGTATTTAGGAGCCTTTAAGTTCTAAGGTATTTAGGTAAGATGTATTTCCTGTCAAGGGATATCATCAGACAAATCGAAGCATTACTCATATAAATTTATCTCACTGTAATTGGGATAAGAAAATAAAAGTAAGGCTTCTGGCTTTACTGTGCAAAAATGTCATTATTGTTCTACCACATCTCCTGAGTGTTGACATTTCAATATATCCAGCAGAAAGGGTTGTTACTCATTGCCTTTGATATTGTTCAAAAGAAGTTTGTGCCATTAATTATTTTAAAATTGTAAGCATGCAGTGTGTTGTTAAATTCCTTTGCACTCAAAATTTCCATCATTTAAAAACAGTCAAGCAGAAAAGGAACACTGGCTTGCTTTCTAGTAAACCATAATTCAGAACAAGAATCAACTGGCCATTAACACCAGAACATTTTCACTTGCAAAACAGACATTTACTAAGTTTTTCTTCATTATTTCATCTGGCAATCTATGTCCCTGCAGTTTTCAAGTTAAAAACAAGATAGAATATGCTGCATTCTAAATGTATGAGGAGAAAATAACTTCATATTTTCTTACCTTTGCATTATAGGGAATATAATGCTTTGATAAGGCTTCAGGAGTGTGCATCCATGTTTTGTCTACAGAAAAGCAAAATAAAAGAAGCACTGAATAGGTTATTCAATTGTTAACTTAAGTATAAAAGTATCTCTGTGGAAAAGTTCAACAATCATCCTCTTACTCAAAAAACTATCTGACTGAAGTAGTTAGAGGGGCTGGAGGGAAATATCTCACACCTTCCCAAACACTTAGAAGAAAGAACCTGCATCTTTCTGTTGGGCACACTTCCTATTTTAACCAACTTGGTTTTGCATAAGAACTACAACTCCTCCTCACAAATGTATCAATTGCTCTGAGGTTGTTTGCTGTTTCTGCCTCAGATCAGTATTTTCTGCATCCTGCTGTTTAAAGCACTGACTGCATCTTGTGTATCTAACAATGCTTTTTTGATTAATTTTGTGCTTTTTCTCAGGAATTATCAAGACATTACAGGGACAAACAAAAAATTATCCAAGCTGTAACTGACAGAAGAAAATTCTAATCTTTATAAAAGAAAAAGGATGTGCATCAGATTCATAAGTTTTAGAACAAATTTATAAATTCAGATCACCTATAATTTTTCTGTGCATATGCTAAACAAATTTGCATGTTCACCTTTAACTTTCCCATTGCAAGACTGTTATTCTCTTACTTTTCCTGCTGCATGGACATAATTCTGTAACTATTTATCAAATACATCTTCTCCTCTTATTTTAATGGCCTTTTTACACGTTTTATACAATTTAAGATAGAATTCCAAATGTTAAGAAAAAGCTTTTTTTTTTCATTACAATCTTAGAAACAAATCTTCAAGGTTTTCTCACTTGAGAGCATTTAAGAAAACAAAAATGTTCCAAAATACTAATTTGCATTACCACACATACAGGAGAATTTGTAACTATAATTAATATTTTATATGACATATATTGAATATTTAGTAGCATTTTCTAACTTGATACTATCTGGTTTTAATTAGCACGAATTAAAGTAAAAAATCTGGAACTTTATTGAGTTAAGTAAAAGAATAATAGCTTAAAGCAAAATTCCATCCTTAGATATTCACAATTCCCTTTGCCTTTATGGGGAGTTGCAGTTAGAGTAATTACTAACTTTTATGTTAGTTACACTTAAGAACAATAAAATTCTGTTCACTTCAAGCTGTTGAAGAGCAAAAGCTGTGACACTGATTGACACTAAAGCAATAATTAAATATTTGAGATTATGCAGAAGCAAGGAAACCGTTAAACAAGATATTCACCAGTCACCACAGTAACAGGATCAGAACTACAAAGCTGGGAGAATTCTTTTTTCCCTAAGCAAATTTCATTCTAGATGGCAGTAATACTCAGCTCCATTACTGAAGAGTGATATTATCACTTCTTAATTAAGGATGATTTGTCCATTCAGCAGCACCCAGGAGGATGATTAAAGTGGCTCTTCCTTTTGACTGTGGCTTGTGATTGGACTGCTGGAACCAAGAAATCATTTCCCAGAATATTTTAACACCTGAAACTGATCTCTACTTCAACATAATATCAAAGGCTAATGTTTTCTAAGGGCAAAACAAGCAACCCAGTGGATTTGTGAGTTAGGCCTGGTAGAACAAAGGAGATAACCTGCAGCCCAGCCAAGCAGCTGGACATGGGCTCCTTGGCAAGGCAGGGGGAGAGCTGGCACTCAGGACAGGACTGCTCCCTGCCCCAGCCAACTTCCACTCCTCCAGGTGCTAATACCAAGGGTTAATTTATCCATTTTCTTCACATGACTCTTTACTAGCTTTGGTAGGGATACGGTCATATTTATACATTTGTAAAGGAAAATCTAGTAAAAATAGAGCACTAAACCTCCTAAGGAAGTTGCAATAGTTCTCCACTCATTTTATGCCTATAACAAGTGACAGAGCTGTAGCTTCTAAAGCAATTTTAAAGCCAGACAAGTGGCTAGATGGCTAGATGGGTACCATCAAAACTAACTATTCCTTGCAAATGTTTCTTCCTCCCTTCAGCCCATCAGGGCAAATTCAAATCTGAAAAAAATGTTACTTAGTTGGGGAGTCAACTGTGACTGGTCTTAAATTCAGCATCAGGTAATAACCTTTCAAATTTTATTATCACGTACAAACCTTTACTTAAAATGTGTCTGTGAAATCATCAAGTTGCCTACCAGCCTCCAACAGTAATGTTACAGAGATTCCAGCAAGGAATAACTGCCAGGCAAGTGTTGCCAGCCCTAATTGGGAGGAAGATCAGGAAACATGGGCAGGTGCTCTCAGCTCAAAATGAAATCAGTAACTTAGCCAGGTACCTAAGGACACCCGCTCCCAGGGGTCTTGTGCTATTGATTAAAACAGTCCAACACTGAGATGGAGATCCACAAACACTGTGACACAGCTACTGAAGATGTCCACTGACATTGGAAGTCTATTTCTCAGAGGCAAGTAATAATTACAGAGTGGTGGTACTTCGGAAAGAACTCTTAACACTAAACTAAATCAATTCAAGGCAAAACTCCAGCTTATAGCAAAGACGTGCAAAAAGTCATGCAGGCTATTAAGGGGTAGTTTTGTTACCGGCATTTCCTTCTGAATTGTAAGGTCTGATTTTGGACTCACACCACCCTCAGTAGCTGTTTGAAATACTGCTTAGATTAGGTTTTGTTTTCACAGCAGTTGAGAAAGACCAAATTTAAGACATTTTGCATGCAATAAACCAGAAAAACATGAAAAAAGAAACCCTATAAGAAAAGCATTGGTCAAATATCTGGTGTAGATATGGCTTGTAGTTTGCATGATCCCTCACTTAATTTAATTTTTAAAGAGTTTTCACAGCTTGAAATTTAATTATTTATTCTGAAGCAACAAGCAAAATATGAAACCCTACAATGAAAACCACAGTTCATATTATTATTTTATTAGTTACACAGAAAAGAGTTCCAGACACTTCCCAGCTAAATAAAACAGTAGGTCCTAAAAAAAGGACTGAAAGCCCAGATAAAACCAAACCTGACAACCTGCATCTAATGTTAACAGTAACGGAAAGTGAAAGGACTCATGCTGTTACACTGTGTGAAAACCACGCTTATTTCACATCTTGTCTGAAGTTCTTAATCTAGGTTGCCCTAGAGTTTACATTAAAGTTTTAAAAAGTGTTCAGTTGTTTTTTGAGAGTGATGAGGTTTCGAGCATTATGATTTTGAGACATTCAGAGTCCAATAAAACCTAAACTTAATTGAGGTACAAGAAATTCAAGGAAGTCTGAATATGTGGTGGTTTTGCCACACTCACTGGGATTGCCTGGAACAAGAGGTGTGAAAAAAGGGTCACCACTGATTTCAAGGGCACGGGGTAAATCACAGCCCTGATTAAGCAGGATTGGCAATCCTGTGTGGAGGCCCTCCACAACACCTCAGCATATGCAGGATGTGCTCAGTGCGTGGCACAGAGAGCACAGCAGCCTAGCCAGTTTTTAAGAGAATTTGACTTTGGGTGAGAACTTCTCAGGTTTTGTTCCCTGCCAACACACATCAGTCTGCTAAGTGAAAACTGCATCCAGTTAACACTGGGCGATCCAAGGGTCTGACAGATTGAATTGCAAGGGTGGAGGTGGGAGCTGGGCACTTCGGTGGGCAGAGGATTAATGCTGCTCAGAATGGAGCCTTCCCTCCTTTTCTAATCCCTTACCATTAAAAAGAGAAGGTTGCTTTCCAAGCTACATTTCATACCACCTGCTGCATCTCATGTGTGAGCCATGGCAGAGCCCTCAGCAGAGCCAGGACAGAGGGACAAACGTGTGCTGACAAATCACACATCGATGGCAATCGACTCGGACTTCATCAAGGACCCTGAACAACTGTGCTGCACCCAGGGGAGGATGACATGAGGTTAGATAACAGCACAGCTGGCCATTTATCTACCCAAAAGGAAAGTGCTAGCAGTGCCAAGAAATTGTTCTCCCTTTGAGATTAATTTACCTGCATATTACTGCCCAAAGAGGTCATAGAATGGCATACTCACAGTGCAGCTTTAGTTAACTGCCTCCCTAAGCCCCACTGTCATTATTAATTCATTAACATTAAGTAACATTAATTAATTAACATTTCCAAAGTGTTTATCAAAGTATATTAGACCTAGTGGCCATTCATTTAATATGATGAACAGAGAAAGACTCTGATTTTAATTTTTTCTTTTTTAGTGCCACAGTGAAAATATAGTAATTTCAAAAATGGAGAAACTAAAGCTTTTATTCTTTACTGGATCAATATATTTTCACATTGATGGGTGCTTTAATTGCTAACAGAAGAAACCTTGGAACTCTCTTTTCTTCCTGTTCTACAAAATTTGGTATGAGAAATTATTTTTTTGTGACAAGCAGCCTAATAAGAGTCTCCTGAAGAAGATATCCTAGGAGATCTGTAACACATCTAGGTATTACTGCCTCAGGAACAAGCAGCTTACTTGCTTCAGTGTATGTACCTAAATACTCTCTCTCTCATTATTTCTATATTATCTGTTTTCCTGTAAAGAAAGTAAACTTTCACAACAGGACATAAAAGAGCTGCCACACTGTTAAATAATTTCCTTTATTCTGACTGCAGTAGAAACAGGTAAGGGGCTCACAAAGCCTCCCTTATGCTGGTCTAGAATCCACCTCTTGCCTCCATTGCAGGTAACACATGAACAGATAGGCTGAGACCTGAGACTTGATGCTTGGCAGCAGAGTTTTCATCAGAATGTAATACCGAAATATTACTAACAAACAAATCTACCCATTTTATTGCCTTGTTCAGCTACAGCATTTGTTCCAGCCCACCTTCTAGAGGAAAGACTGAGTAAAGTCTGGGTGTCTGATAGCAGTAATTTATTAAAGTTATTAACAGGATACTAGGACTATGAGTCAGAGCCTTCCCTAGAAACATAGAGAGAAAAATGCCCATCAATACACATAGCTCAAAAATAGTTACTTTTGTTAATTTTTTCTTCTTTTTACCCCCAAACATAGGATATGCTTTGGATGCACATTTATTCTTTGCCAAGAAAAGAGCTGTATCTCCTAGAACACAGTGAGCTTGGCAGAATGCTTTTGCCTGTGTCCTTCTCCCCTAATATTTAGGGCCTTGTAAATGGTTTTAAACAGCTGATTGCTGTAATTGCAAAATAAGTGTCACAGAATGCTGGGTTGGCATAGTTACAAAATGAAAATAAGCCTAGTATTTGCATTTCCTTCAACAGTAACATGTGCTGCATAGCCTACACATTTTATGTTTTTGAGATGTGGATGCTAATATGTAAGTTTTGACAATAAAGGAAAATAGGATGAAAGTGTTAGTGCAACTGATCAGTGATGAGCAAATCTTAGCTTTTGCACTTTTAATTTGTTGATGTTAATAACCTGTTAAAAGTTCATAATCCTAAACCAAAGGGGAAAAAAAACCAAGAACAAAATAATCTGAACTATTCAGCCCATATCTCATACATCTTCCAGTTACAAGAGCTGCACTGTCTTTGATAAAGGCTTTTATTTGAAGTTAAAAAAGAGATTACAGTCATAACATAATTTAAGTGATCACATTTTTGCAAGTTTTCACTAAGATATATGTAGAGATCAAACCTCCAAGTCGATATTTCACTTTTGTAGTCTTGCTGTGGAAAGAGTTCAGTTAACTATTTCAGTATTACTATAAATAAATTTGGAGGAGTATCACTTAAACTTGTAAAAAATGTTTAGAAAGCAAGCGTCAGAAGAATTTCTTGCTGTTAAAGAATGTTATGTAAAAACAAAGGAAAAGGAGCATAAATGACAATCTCAATATACAATTAAAATAGAACTTTAATTTTCTGATTCCAGAACACTGAAGTAATGTGGTATAAAAGTTTAAGTGGAGCTTTCTTTAAAATCCAGACTAGAAGGAGAAGAAAGGAGTTTGAGCAACCAATGAGAGCTACTAAATAATGCATATCTACAGCTTCCTCTTGCTTATGTACCTAAGGTATATCCTTTTATGTGCCAGAGGGATTTGATTTCACAAAACAGTGTTTTCCTGAGTGATCCATTTTGGATGTTTCTGCAATTTTCCAACAGCTTTATAACATATTCTTATGAAATCAAGTAGTCACTGTGATTCCTATCAAGGTCAGGTTGTTGTGCCTCTAATTTATTTCAAACAGGATAAGATATTTTGCCTTTAACTACATACTCATCCAGTTATCTCACAGTGTACCTGTGTAACTCAAGCATTTAGGCTGTGGCTGTGTAAATTTTAATAGAGTAGAAGCTAAAAAGCTTCAGACTCCTTCCATGCTGTTCCCATTGCAAAGCCAGTATTTGTGCCTGTGGCTCAGCAGCACACATCTTCTGAAAAGGAGCTCCTGAGGTTTTGGAGAAGTAACAAATAGTTATTGTCGTAAATATCACTGTTAGCCTGCCTAGAATATTCCTGACAGCAAGCAGGAGATAAGATCAAGTCTGCAATACCTTTTTGAAGATAATGCAGATAAAATAAGCAACAGGAAATTATCCTCCTATTCTTATGGGACCAGAAAGAAACGAGAAATTAGGCTCAGCTGCACAGAGCCAAGAATCCTTCAGAGAAGGTTTCCAAAGCAAACTCCTCATCTGTATGCCTCCTCTGAAGACATACTGTAACCTTTTTTTTCCCCTAAGCAATTAGAGCTGCCCCTTCTGCCTTCAGAATGTGAATATACTACCTTAAATATGTGTCCAGTTGCATACAAATATTTACAAACACATGCAAAGTGTCAGGCAGTGCACATCCCCATCCCACTAAGAGAAGACCACTGGGTCTTTGATCCAAATGGAGGTGGAAACTCTGCAGTTCTCCTTGAATGAGTGTTGCCACACCCTAAGGAGAACAATAGTGCAAACAAAAGTTCAAAAAACAGAGTCAGAAATCAATACAAAAAAGGGACTTGGCACTGAATATTGGTTTTTCCCATGACCCCACATTTAGAAAGACAAGCAACAGTAATTGGATTACATATGACTTCTTTGTGAAGGTGTTATAAAACCATTAAATGATTTTTGTGTCAAGATCAGCTTAATACAGAAATATTTGTTATACCAGAAAACCACACTCTTTTCCTCCCATCCTTCACTCCTGAAAAAAAAAATATTTAAGAAAATCCTACAAGCATCAAGCAGCAGCTGTTTTTGCAGTAGGGGCAGAAATGGAAATTTAAGCCTAGGTTTGATTTGTTGGGTTGCTGGTTTTGGGTTATTTTTTCCTCTCTTCCCTGTAAGATGAATGCTTTCATGAAAGAACAAAGTACAACCACAAGAATATCTGAAGACCACAGTAGGAAAGCCTGTAGCTGCTTACATTCCTTTCAAACTCTGAGTATATCCTCTTTATGCTTTTTATCATTATTCAACACACAATAGGCCATTTGTTTAAACCACTGATATGAAATAGAATTGACAGAAGGAAAGTATTTACTTTAGGATTACATTTATCCCCACCACTCTTTTGGGCCTTCACCTATTGTCTTCTCATTAAGAGATAAAATATAAACCAAAATATCTTTCATCTCTGGAATGCAGCATGTGTTTATAATAAAAATAAAGATGATATTATAGCCAGTCCATTCACATAAAAGAGCATCCCATAACCTTTGATTGCAGTTTTTATACATTAGCCCCTGCCCATTAAATGCATCTGTCTACACTTTCATAAACAGGACTCATAAAAAGCCATTGCACAGAAATGTTATTGCTATAACTTATGATTTAAAACAGGTCAATATTCCAATATATTCTATTTAGCATTGTAAAGACCATCTACATCTCAGGCGCTGGTAATTGGCAGCAATTATCCACTAATTAACTGCTATCATATGGGGGAAAAAAACCCCAGCAAATTTAGATTCCTGCATACATTGAACTTCATGTCATAAGAAAATGAAGGCTGACATTCTTTATGGGATGAAGGAGGACCATTGGGGCACAATAAAGAAACCACTAAACTCAACTGCTACATCCTGCACAATATCACCCATTTCAGCCATTGTAATTCAGCAGACAGATATATCTACATTTTTAGCCCTGTTTTGTTGTCACTTAAATGGCTTCAATCTTTTGCTCACAAAGGGTTTGGATTACAGTCATCCCTTATTCAGGAAATACTTCCATGTCTGGAAGAAACAGTAGTTTTCTCTCACGTTTCTGATGAGGCAAAATCCTGGAAATACTAGTTATTTTTGCCTATTTATATACACCAGTTACACTAGCATCTTTTAACAGAACGATGCAGGATCAGTAAAATGTGCCAAATTCATTTACGCAAGGCAACTCCATTCACTAAAAAAATAAGCAAAACAAAGCCCCCATAGTTAATGTTTTCTGTTTTGTTTATGCAAATAAATCATATCACCAAATCCAGTCTAAATTAAGAACAAGTAAGTAATTCCGTTTAGATACAAATATACTAAGAATGAAAAAAAATTACATAACAATATAGCATTTAGAGAGATCTCTCACAGGAGAATTACATTAATATCTCTAAGCTACTTAAAAGAGTGATTGAATTTATCAAGATGCAAACATATTTCGAATTGAACAGACTTCCATCTGCATTACAGACTTTTTGCACCACAAAATTTCAAAGTGAGCATGCTACCATATGTGACTTTAGAGGAAAAATTTAAAATGAAAAGTAATGAGGACTCTTCAAAACCCCTTCTCCCCAAACTAGATCACATACAAAATCAAGCTTCCAATAGGGTGATACACAAATGTTTTCACAAGTTTTGTCCTAACAATGAAACAACAAGAACACACATTTTGTTCATCAACTTGTTTTGGTGGGAGAAGGAAAGAGATCCTTAAAAGAAATATAATTATCTTTTCACTGTAATTTACTGCATTCATTGATCATTGAACAGAAAAGAGAATGCTTGCTTCTGTACAGTTTGTAGAGTCATGCAGTATTTCTGCAATTGAGGATTTTCTCCATGACACACCTAGTTGTTAGCCCAATCAAACTCTACTGGAGCCAAGAGAGAGGCTATGTTGCTTTGAATGGGGTTTTTTTTCCATATTTCAACAAGCAACTTAAAACAGCAAGTGCTGATATCAGCTTTAAACCCAAAATGAACCTTTTTGTCAATATTAGTGTGTACAATTTGTTTCCCTGTTACACAAGCTCATGGGTAACAGAAGAGACCAGATATCACAACCTGGAGTGCTGAAAGATTCCACTTATTTATCTTTACCTGTGTAAGTAATTTCTGAAACAAGCTGAATTTGTTTAAACTTCACATTTTCTTATAATTTTCATTGTCACTATTAGGGTGAAAGATGAACAGCTTAATTTTTTTTTTTTTCAATTTAAGATTTAAACATATTAATTAAGGCTTCAACCAAAAATGACCATCAGACAAGTAAAAATAATTCCAACTGAAATACAACAAAACTCACCAGTTCTGGTTTGTTACTAAATCTGGGGCAGTGAGACACGCAATTGTTGTACCAGTTTTTTAAGGCCAGAGCACTCAGCACACCTTGTCAGCTGAAGCGGGTATTTCATGTCCAAACCATCACCCTCAAAAATAAACTTACACTGAGTACTGGCTGCAGATATGATGATACCTGTAGCAAAAACTGTGCCTTAAAATGAAGTACTAGTAATGTTGAAAGTGGAGATGTGTGCTCTCAAGAGCACTGCTCTGAATTATGACAAAGCTGCTGCTCCCATAACAGATTCCCTCCAGAGGCACTCATGCCACACATCTTATCTATAGGAAATTTTTGCCTGTAAAGGATCAGGATCAATTTTATAAAGAGCTCATTTTCTGTCTTAGCAACTCACAATCCATGACAATTCTTTTGTGAAAGCACAGGTTGCTATCCAGCCTCCAAGAGAAGAAAAAAAGGGGGGAAAAAGTAAAGAAAGCTTGCTTTTAGTGTCTCCTTTCTTTGTCTACCAATGTCTGCAAATTAAATAATTTCCTGAACGTTTAGAAGAAAAATTTTGTTGCTTGAATCAGGTGATGGCATGAGAACAGGGCTCATCAGCAGGAACAGCACAGTCCCAGCCATTCTAGTGCCCAGTTAGAAAGATGGGAGCTATGGCACGGGCAGCTGCCTTCTCTATGTGTGTCCTGTTAAAGGACTGATCATCACAGTGAACACCAGGGAACATTTATTCTGTAGATCTGCCCAATTCAGATAGAAACTCTGGCTATTATCAAACTATCGCCTACATCTATTTGAACTCCCCTCACAATCTTACGGATTTAAGGCTTTGTTTTTGTAGCTTCAAGGTAACAGAGAGGTTCAAACTTGTGATGCACACAAACCCCACCAGCACAGCCAGCTGGAAACTGGTTTGGGTTTAGCAAGAGCTGCTTGGGAAGTCACAGCAGCCACACAGTTAATGCCTCAAACTATCCACGCTCTTGTGGACAGAGGAAACACCCAAATAATCCATCAAGAAATGGAAATAATTGTATCTATGAGATCTGGGGGGGGGGAATCAAATACTATAAAGGAAGTTCAGCAATTGAAACTGTTTTTAAATGCTGTTATTATGCACGAACACTGATAAAACCGAGTTCTTCTGAACCGCAATTTGCATTAAAAAGATGTAATTTTCACTTATTCTTGACAATCGCTTAACTGAGACTTGTTTTTTTTTCTAGGCTATGAGAACAGGAATGTCACAAGTGTTACTATGAGTAAAATAAATGGATGACAGCATTGAATTCCTCTCTCTCCTCAGGTTCTGACTCATTATTAGGAATCCACACTAATTACATTTCATTGTGCCTGACAGCTTTTATATGATACATTTTTCTTGGTGGGATAAAGAAAACTGCACACAAAATTAACTGAAAAACAAAGCAAATGTCTTTGAATACAATGAAATTCCAGAAATTTAGGTAAGGACTTAGTAAGAAATTACTTAAGAATTTTCTTATGAAGAAATGAAAACAGAGAAGTTGAGCCCCCCCCCCCCTCAAATGATCCCAGGAAACTGAGGACCAACTTCACAACCTGATGATACAGGCAAGATGCAGAAACTGCCAAGGGCAATATGAAATAGCGACAGAGCATTTCAGCATTCTGGGTCCAAGTCAAAACTCTGAGAAAATATCCATTAAAACACAACCAGTCTGTTTCTGAAATATGGCAGGCTGAGCTTCAAACATTATCAGAAGGCATTAGGAAAAAAAAGAGGAAAATAATTACATGGTCTCCTAGACAAAACCATCTACAATCCCTAAGTTTCTTTCTCAGTTGTGATAAATCAATCCACAATTAAAGAATGATGAAATGGTTTCTCAAACGATCTGGAAGAAGCCTGGCAACACTATCAAGCTCCTGGAAGGCACAGATCTGCTGATAGTGATGTTACAATTACCTACAAAAGGAAATACATCAGTGCTTAAGAAGAGCACACCCTATGGGTTTAAACTTATTTCCTCCTGCTGTCAGGGTATTAAAAGATCTTTGATCCTATTTTGCAGCCTTTGGAAGTGCATCTTCTTTTAGTGATCGCGTGCTGATATTCTGGACTGCTTCTCTTACCTTGATTCATCTGGCTTTAACAAACAAATGCTCTGGACATGCAAGGATTCAGTGATGCTGTCATTTCATGTTGGCCTAAGTACCCAGATTCCTTTTGTTTCCAGCTTTGATATTGATACCAAAGCAGGAATGTTTGTTATTTAAACAAAATATTTACACTCATTCCAACTTAGGTTACACCTACTTATTCATGCAAGGGCTTTGTCTCAGTGTGTGCCACAATTAAGGGACCTTTAGAAGGAAACATGGAAAAGAAATGAAATCTGAGTATTTTCTACCTTAAAAACAAACAGGGGAAATAGCAACAAAGCTGTCAGTAAAAAAAGCTGTATCCCTAATGCTCCTTCTAAAGACTTATCATAAACAGTCCATGAAAAGAGACTAAGCAAGCCAGAGAAGCAACATATATAACTCTGAATATTTACTGCTTTGATATCCTTTTGGAAAGCATGCCATTTCAGATTGCTACAAATCCAGGATAGCTTCTTACCGCTAAAAATATCCTGCTGCACGAGATATTTCAAGTATATTAAACACAGTTTGAAAACATAGCTTCTCCATGAATAAGAATCCCATGAATACATACAAAGAAAAGTCACTGACTCTTAGAAGTTCTAACATCCTCCAGCACCTCCTTTGGTGTGTGCAGGCAAAAATAGAAAACAGAATGTGTATTTTATGTTTATATATTTATATGTGTGTGTGCACACATGCTGCAATAAAAAAATACACAAAATTCAACTTCAGCCTTAGAATGCAGACAGCTCTGTAACTACTAATCAAGAATGCTTTGCTCTGTACATCTTCTGGAAGGCTGCTCATTTTTATCTAGATAATTCAGTGCAATTATTAAGTTTTTCCTTATGTAATTAATAATATTCTAAAGGATTTTTATGGGGAATTTATGTCTCCATGAAATATAAGCTAATTTCTTACCTTTCTTCCTGCTAAAAGCACGATTCATGTTGAAAAATCTACCCAGACAATGATGCTTCTGGGTTGGGTTTTTTCCTACCCACTTTAACCTGCAAAACAACATACATAAGAAAACAGAAAATTCCATTATTATAGTTGAACTTCTATTTATCTTCATATTAAAGACACTGCAAATGATCTTAAGGATTCTGAGAAAGCAGGGATGTGCTTTGCTGAGGAAGAAATTTCAGCATTGAGAAGATCTATGTCCAAAACATCCAGTGGTGCTTCATACAGAAAGACATTTTAAGGTTCTTTTAAGCTGCTCTCCTGAAGGTTTCAGAGGCACAGAGCAGGTGGCATTATACATATACCTGAAGACAAATACCACACACAAATAGGCTGGAAAGAAAGCTTTAAAATGCATGCTGACTACAAGACTCCATAAAAACACTCAGTTCACATTTGCACTGCCTGGTTTTGTGTCATTTAGGCTGTCAGATTATTTCCAGCTAGGCTTTCATCTTCACATGGGCTTGACACTGGGAGGGAAAAAATCACAATATATAGACTCTTTTTCACTCAGGGACTTAATACTGATAAAATTGCCTTCTATCAGTGCTGCTACTGATAGAAGGCATTTTCCTCAGATTCTACAGTAATTTCTGTATTTTCTTCCCTTAAAAACATGGATCTACTCTTGAATTCTTATTTGATTTTTGATTCACAATACTGTTTTTTAATGTTATTACTTGCCAACATAAAAAACCAATAAAATCCACTACATCCAAAGCTATTCAACACCATCCCATTCTGCACTACAGAGCTTTTACTTTTACAAACACATGTAATTCCCATTACTACTTTTCATTCTGCTCTTCCAAGCAAAAGTTGCACCAGTGCCCTTTCTCTGCTCTCCAAGAAGTCCAGTTAAAGGAAAAGAAAAAAAGGAAGGGATGGTAAAATGTAGAATCAAAACCACTTTGCTATCAGATGATTTTTTAAATCAACTAGAACAGCACTTCTACTTTGAATAAAAACAAAACTTAGGCTAGTATTTCAAATGTCAGCATGAAGATGACAAATTCATTTAAGATACTTTAGGCAGCTCATGAACGCTTCCTGTGGTGCTTGCCCCTCTTTTTCAAGTAGGTTCAATACCAATTAAAGCAATTTTATCCAAGCTTCCATATAAATATTTGATATTTTTCAGATTGGAACACATGGAGATTACAGCTAGGAAAAAAACCAACAAACACCCCAAACAACTTCAACAAAACCTCAATTTTATTTTTCACTAATCGCTGATGCAGCAGGATCACCTCTCCACATGGTGCTGTGAGAATAAAGGAACCATCTCTATTTACTTAAACTCATAAAGCTGGACATAAACCCAACCATTTGCTCCTTAAAGCACATGTACCAGATCACTGCTTTACAGATTTTACAGTGCATTTAAGAAGGGAGGGCACAACACAATAAGCCCAGGCAGGAGTTATCCATGCAGTCTCCATGGCATGATTTCCATGCCAAGCCCAGACATTTGGTGCCTCTCCCAGCCCCACAGCCATCCCCTGCCCTCACTGTTGTCAGCACCACATGGAAAGCTGCGCACACACAGGGGGCAGTGAAACCGAAGAACACTCATGGGGGCTCTCAAGCCCTAGGAATGGTTTTAGCAGCATCCCTTGAAAGGGCAATGGCTTTACTGGGGGAATTCCAACACTCATCAGTGTCCCCCCAAAAGCTGAGAATGCACAAATAGCTCTCCTGGAAGGGCAGGCACAGTGTGGGGCTTTCACCAGAATAAGTGAGGACAATCAACTCAGCTGAAATAAAGTAATAAGGAAGAACATTAGAATTTCAGCTTTTAAGCAACTACAAGTGTGTTTAGCTTGCAGGTTTAACACAGGAGCCCCATTAGATATGCTTAGGGTATATAAACAGCAGCACAACTCTGTTCAGGGTGTTCACCCTCATGGCTTATCACAGCCAGTTTTGAGTTAAAAACTTCCTTTCCCCTCTAAGATACCTCTGGCAGTTGTCCTGCTCAGCACTAGACCAAACACTTTAGTTCTCCTCCATGATGGGATCATAACATGCCCTTTTTCGGAATGCCTTTTTTTGTGTATTCCTGTCCTCATCCAAGAGACTGTTAAGGAACATATTTGAGATGGTTACTGCACAGAGCATCTTCTAAATAGAAACTCTGCAGGCACATCACAGGGCAGCTGGCTGGCCACGTTTCTAGAGATCACCATTCAAGTATTTTGTTGAAAACACAGTGTAACTAAGTGTATGTCTCTTCCTCATCAGCAAGGATATCTTACCATGAAAGTAACCTATACTAATAAAAGCCAAATTTTATTGACTACTTGGCTAAAAATGAGCAGTATTGCCAAAACTATGCTCATTATTTCAGTTCCAAGAGAACATCAGTAGAACAAACCACAGATGTGGTTTAGGCAACCAACAATATCAAAACACTTAATCAGTGTACTTCCACTTCACACAGAAAACACTATTAAAGAGGGAAACAGAATTAGCTACATGTAACCACATTTACAATTCCCTCAAACTCTGATAGGAACGACATCATCAACCTGTCAGATGGTGGAAAAGCAGATGATTAAATGCTCCATAAAATTTTGCTATTTACAAAAGGCCAAGCCAAACACCACAAGGTTCATTTCAGCCTCCTCAGTGGGGCTTGGGGCACAAGGGTGGTTATCACACTGTCGTACACAGCTCTGGTAAGTTTTCAATCAGAAAAGCAAAGTTATGTTTAGACATATCCTGCAATATCTTTGTTCACAATATTCCAATGACAAAAATAAAACTCTTAGGAGCAAGCAAGCTCTTCTCTGGTAACAGAAGGTAGACAGGGTTTTTTGGCAGAAAACAATTGAGATTCTGACAAATCTCAGCACACAAAACCACTGGAATAGACCAGTCTGTTAAAAAAATGTAAAGAGCCAAAAGGAAGGCAAGTCAAAGAATCCTACTGTTGCACAGGGAGCCCTGTGCACAAGGGGAGAGTCCTCCTTATAAACCACTTGACTGTCAAGGATGAAGCAGTTGTAACAATCAAAGGCATCAGGGAATAGGGATGTGGACCAAACCATTCCATTACTCATCACTCAGGAAGACACACCTAGTTAAAAAATGTTTCTCCACCTTACTCCAAAAAGTTTTCTTCAGCTTTGTCCAGAAACCAAACCCTACTGGGAAATAAAAAGCCTGCACAGGATTTCACAAAATGGACAGCTGAAAAAATGTGAAGAGTTCTGATGGGTACAAACTAGAGAAAATCTGAGTAATAGCAGGTTATTTCCTTCAGGACAGAACTAGAAGAAACAAAAAGAAAGAAGAGAAAAGGCTTAGAAAATTATTTTATTACACTAAAATATTTCAATGACAGACAAACACCTTGAGTAGGAGACATGACAGCCACAGTCTGCACACTGACACGGGCATATGTCCTGGGGGCAGGTGAGTATTTAAGCTGTCATATCAAACTTTAAGCAGTCATAGAGAAAGCAAATGCCATCTCCTTTTGCCTTCACTGTCATTAACCCCTTGGTTTGCATGGTGGGCTCTTGTCACAGCAAGGAGGGAACTGCAGAATGCCAAGGGGTGCAATGAAACAAATGGCCTTGCTGGCTGTGGTGTCAGCCGGTATTTGGACTGGGGACTGCAAGGGTGGCACAATTTGAAGCTGACATTACTGAGTAATTACTTTTTAACACTGACAGTCATGTTGGTGGCTGTCTCCTCTGCCTGATGCAGCAAAGGCAGTGAAGAGTGGAGTGGCAGCCTTCCAGCTGCCAGCACAGGCGGCCACAGCCCTCCCTGCCTCAAACAACACCACACTTCCACACAGGCACCTTCGCACGCCCGCGGGCTCCTGCAGAACGCCGGGGTTTGATGGGGTTTCTAAATATAGAGCTGTCTCAGACAAGCCAAGAGAACACACTTAGGAAAGGAAAGAAACAAGCCGAGAATGTAACTCATCTCCTTTGTCTCTTATTTCCTCTTAGGAATATTCCTGAGGACTTATTTGGGGTTTCCCACCTGAGTCAGGGCCTTTGAATGGCATGGGCTGTAACAAGTACCTGGTCTGAATCTTGGATTTTATACCTCTTTTTCATTCCACAAATAATTACAACAAAAACTCCCTAAAAAGTCCAACTTGCAGCCATCCACTCCCTGTAATAAAAATACAAGTCCAATCTGTCCCTTCCCTTGTACACATGTCCAGTTTCCTTACAAAGGCAAATTTAGCTTCAGAAGACATCAAGATTCAGACTCTTTCAGCCTTTAAAGAGTACTGGGTAACATCCCTTAAAGAATGAAGCACAAAATGTCTTAAAGCCTGTTTCAAAAGGACAACAGCACACAGGAATGTGTGATTCACTGACTGGAAATGAAACTTAAGCTTGTAAAGTATTTCTGAAAGAAAGATGAGAAACTGGAATATAATAATAGCTTTGTAAGTATTTTTCTGATTTAGACCAAAACTCCATGAAAATATTGCCCTAATGTGACATGGGGCATAACAAAGAAAAAAAAAAAAGATAATAGAACATCGCATTAATACACAAACCCAAATAAACATCTTAATATCAGGAGCTATTTTCCCTTCCTTTTGTATGAAGGTAACTAAAACACTAACTTGCCACAACACTTTTTCCTCTGAAACAGTAAAATCACTAAAAAATGACACACCAATGAACATATTTTGGTGCAGACCCAAACTTGCACTGTCATGCTAGGAAAAGCAGCAAGCACTTTCAATCATGGTTATGAAAACACATAAGCCCTTTATGTTTAAAAACAATTATAGAACAATCTGTGGGACTGTAAACCACAACAGCATTTAAATAGAATTTAACACTATAAAAACTTGCAGGAAAAATAACTCAAAAAAGCACAGCTCCATGGGCTTCACCAAAATTGAAAATCTTTCTGCCAACCAAAGTTCTGAGCCTACACTTGTGCTTCACAATTTACAGAAGCACAAATAGAGTATAAAGCAAAACATTCAGTCACTGGAAAACATTACTTTTAAGGTTTTATTCATCACTACATTTTCAAAAACACTCATTAGCCAGAACCAAGTGCCATACTTTCCTCCTGAAGGTGAATCTGCAGAAATACAAAATTACTTCTAGCAGTTTTTCAACTTTGCAGAGGATGGGGCAGGGCAGACTGGTGAAGAGCTGGTCTTCTACCTAAAATTCCCATCTTCTCACCACCAAAGCAGGCACTGCTGTTGAGATGACAGTATTCCCAATGGGACAGAGCCCAAACTGCTCTGCTGGCCCTGGAGCCTGCAGCCAGGACACCGTGTAGTGAAGTGCCCAGAGGTGTCACTGGGGCTCACCTGGTGTGAGTGAAGAGAAGACAGAAATGATCTGGGCAAACACCAACACAGCTGGAAGCCACAGCCCCTAACAGGAGTTCACCTTCCAACATCCTGATTTTCCATCTGTGAATGGAATGGGCAGGAACACCCCAATGTGAAGGCTAAAGACTTTCCTGTGGGGTCTGAGACCACCCTGCCCTCCCCAAACTCCTGAAATCACCAGGAAATACAAGAGTCAGACATGCCTTATATTTTTCTTCCCCTCTCTCAGCAGTATAAGCCTAGTACTGTTGTGACAAGTGTTTTCCAGTCCATAGCAAGAAGTTTTTCAGACTACAGGTAAAGCTTTTCTCATGCAGTAGATCTGCCAAAAAAAAGTATTCGCAGAAAGCAAGGACAAGCAGACAGTGGTGTTTTGGTACAAATATCAATATCAAAGAGAGGTCAGGAAGAAGAAAATCTATATGAAACTCATGCATTTCATAGCAGCTTTCACAAAACTTTTCTAGGTGATTTTTTACTCTTCCATTTCCTAAAATAATCTGTTCCTTTCAATAGGAAAATAATGAAAATAGAGATGAGTAAACAGGTGACAAAGGGATATCACTCAGACAGCTGACAGCAAAAACAATTCCTCAGGCAAGGTTATCACTAACTTTTGTTTTACAGCAAGAAGAAATACCAACATCAATAAGTAAAGCAAGAATAAACTTCAGTATTGAAATAGAACTACGAAGGAAATGTGTTTTAAAACTCTTGCGAGCACCAATAAATCCTCGGACAAGTTGATAATGGAACGACCTTTAAAAACCACAAAGAGAAAATGTACTTGTTCCACAAAAATAGTTCTCTAAATGTCTTTTAAAGCATTAGGAACAATGTAATTTAAAAAATATTGCACTTCTCAGCATATTTACTTGTAAGCAATTATTTTTTATTATGCTTAATTATGCTGATACATATTAGCAGATTACATGACTCATTGAACAAACTGAAGTTTATACTGCTCAAACAAGAGGAGTCATTTCAAACACAAGAGCATCCTCCTCTGCAGGAACCAGTTCTATTTTTTGGTTCATTATGACAAAATAAACATAACAATATGTAAGAGGAGCTTTTTTTCCAGTCCACAAGCACAGTGAGTCAAACACAAAGGATTTCAGCCTTGTCAGCCTAATTCTTACTCCACTGTACAAGAACTTACAAATGTCAGATGCTCAGAGCCAGCAGAAAGGCTTTATCCATGTTCTCTCCCAAGGAACTCAGACATGTTCATCTGCTTCCAAAGGACAGACAGATGGCAAACATCTTGCAGACAAGAGTATCCTGTATTTCACACCCCATTAGCCATTTGATCAACTAGATGGAATCAGAACAAGGTTTCTGCCTGTCCCACTGCTTTCAGATGGATGATGGAGCACCTGGGGAGCTCTGCAAGTTTTCTGTTTTTAATAGCAACAGAGTTCATCCCTGGGGTCTCCCACAGACAGGTAAACACAGAAGAGCTCTTAAAAATAAACCAGTTCTGGTGGAAGGGATAACAGGACACCTAAGCTTTTGACTCACAGGAGGAGTAATTTTTCAGAATTTCACACACAGTCGTTGCTTGAATGGATAGATACATTTAAAAGAAAGGTATTCCCTGACATGGGTACACTTCAGTGCTGGCATCACTGTTTCTCCTCTGGAAGAGCTGATTGCTGTAGGGCAACCTGGGGAACCCATTTATTTAATTACTGGCAGATGATTTTCAAACCCTCCCTTATATTTTCTTTAAGGGGGAGGAAATGTATTTGAAGCTTTCAGGTCTCAAAACAGCAGCAGATTTTTGTTAGCTTTCTGAACTTTTTCCAGTTACATTTACTGCATTCATTGCATTTTCAGAATCACATTGTAAAAAGAGCTGCTGACAGAAAAAGCAGAGACCAAAAGACTCATTAGGTATTCTATGGGTAAATCTCCCAACAAAGCACACCAATTTTAGAAACAGGTTTAGATCCACTTAGAGTAAAAACTCATCATATTTAGCAGATCTGTCACAGAGGCACAAGAGTTTAACAAAAGCCATCATTTTTCTGCTCTACCAAAGCATACTTGGCCAATCCTGAGAAGTGCATCAGACATACCATTGTGCACATATGCTCAACAGGTCCCAGAGGGCCACTTCATGTACTTCCCTCAGTGTGCATTAACCTTAATTGAAGTTCAAAAGCTGATTACTGATGTCCCAAAGATGATTAAGATGAAGTGAAAACCCCAGATGTCACTTAGACAAAAGCAACCAAGAAAACTCTGGGTAGGCACCAGGCAACAACCTGCAAGAGAAGAATGAGAAGAGATGTGCCTTCATCTCCCTCACATGCTCCTGTATTTCATTACTCCTGTACAGCACACACTAGATACTTTCTTTGCTACAGTCCTCTCACCAGGCTCATTCCAACTTATTATAAATGCAAAATGAAAAATGTAATCACCTTTTTCTCAAGGGATCTGAACTATGACATTCCAAATGGTTTCCTAAGTCTCTGAAATCAGTTTCATTTTTTTCTTCTAATTGTAAAAGCTTTTGGACTTTTTGTTTTTATTGGGATACGATTTTTAAAGTAAAAGATCGATACAAAATTAGCAGAGATCATTCTCTTATGGAAACGAGGCATACAACATGATGTCATTATTTGAATCTAATTTATCTTCAGGACTTAAAGTCCATACTTTTATACTTTAATTTGGGGTCCCTTGTCCCACAACTGTCCCTCAAAGGAGAACTAGAACCCTGTATCAACTCTGAGCATACAGACTGCTATGCAGGCTACATTTGCAATTCCTACCAGCATTTAGCTCCAATGCTAAAGGTTATATTATGAATAAAATCACTACCATAAAAATTTCTAATAATTTAGTTTATCATAATCTATTTATTAACATATTACATACTTCTGAAACAATGACACACAAAAGTGTAATTTACTTAACAAGGGTTTTAAAAGTAATTCACTTCACAAAGACTTAAAATCCCTGATACTGAACACAATCCCCTACTATTAAAATCAATAGATTTCTCATTAATATTAATGCATTCAGATTCCTCGCTTTAATTAGTTAGCCTCAAGGACAGTATTAAGTTTTATTTATACAGATTCGATGGGCTTTATTAAGTGATTTCAACAGTTTTCAAAATTGTGAAAAGTTGGCAATATCCACTTTCTCACTTGTACTAAATGAATCTCAGAGGGAGTATCTTGAAAGCAAGATTATATTGGTTTTTAGGCTTTATCACATTACATTCCTTTAGCTTATCTGAAGAATCCAGCCACTTTGGTAAGGTTCTGATATGAAGTTAAAAGCAGATATGAAAGTGATAGAGAGCATGGGAACGAAAATCGTATTTATGACAAATTAATCACCCCATCTCTGTCTTTCAGATCCAGTGTATATTCAAATGGCTCATTATAGTGTCTATTCAGGAGAAACATTCAGGTTTTGCACACCATTTCAGTCATTACTAATCTTATTTCAAGATTTCGGCAAGTGATCCATCCTAGAGTAATTTAGTGGAAAGCACTGAAATACAGACAAATACATAGGAAAGTTTCTAAGTTAGCAAGTGCTAGCTCTATCTTCTATCACAATTGGGACATATAAGTTTTTAAAAACATGAGAGATAATCAGGTTTAGACTGAAACTCTGATCACATCACACACAGCATGGTACTGGCTGCTGTGGACTGGGACGGTTCCAGGCCCTGCTCCAATGAACACCCATGTAGTTGAAACGTTTAAAAATAAATAAATAATTTAAAACCCTCAGTGAGACAACTTCAATATTTGCTAATAAAAGACTGCCTTGTCCCACCCTTCACAATCACTCATCATATTAAACCATTACACACAGTAACTCCATCCCCAGGCAGGCACCAGTCTGGGCTGAACCTCCAGAAACACAGAATCACCCTCCAAAAAGTATTTGGAGGTAATTTAGGCAACTGCTAACATCATATTCTGTGGCTGATTCCATAACTTAATGACTGGATGTGAAAGAAGAGGGATTTGAAAAGCAGGTACTAACACTTGCCATATTTTCAAAGAAAGAAATTTTAAAGCTATTCTTTTCAAACCTTGGGGGAGTGGGAGCACAAGGAGAAAAGGGGGAAAAAAACCCCAAACACCAAACCTCAAAATATGGAAGTATAATGTTTAAAAAAATGGAAATGGACCCTTGCCAGAGTTTCATACAGAACAGCTTAAATGCCTGTGGCCAGGCATTTCTTTTCCCTTTTTTTTTGTCTACACATCTGAGATATCTAGTCTGGTCTATGACTCTGGGTACAGTGACTAGATTTGCAAACACTGAAGCAAAACTATGATAGTTTTGCAGCATCTCAGTCCTCTCAGAAACTTCAGCTTTGCTACCAAGATTTCGAGAACTCAGTGTATGAATTCACAGTGTATCAAATGTGACCCCTTTGGAGTGAGATTTTCAAATCTTCTTGCGCAGGTGAGGACTGCAGGCTAACTCAACTTAAACTCTGCTCATACATCTTTAACACCTGTCCCTACCAGCTGGCACCTGAGCACCCAGAGGTGTCTGAGTTCCTTGGAAAGCACAGCTCCTGGGGCTCACAGCTGTCCTCCTGCACTGACAGCACAGCCCCTCTAGCACTCACTGACTCCTCCATGATACCCCAGCAACACACAGCCAGACAATCTCCTCCTACACACCTCTTGATCACATCATCAACACCCTTTTAGGACAAACCACAGACCACAAAGTGCACTCATGCACTTGAGATTATTTTTTTTTTCAAAAGCCAAACCTAGGAATGGTCCTAGCCAAAGCAGGACCATCAAGGTGAAACTGCAGCCTGTATCCCGCATCCTCATCTCCCCCTGCTCCTTCCCCCAATTACATACATTGACATTGCTGGTTTTATAAAT
The DNA here is from genome assembly GCA_013397095.1 of Sterrhoptilus dennistouni. NCBI lineage: Eukaryota > Metazoa > Chordata > Aves > Passeriformes > Zosteropidae > Sterrhoptilus > Sterrhoptilus dennistouni. The sequence goes on along the minus strand of VWZU01017685.1, from coordinate 660,768 downwards.
CGCAGATAACTGTTCTGATTCTTTAAGTTTCTTCCAGGACAATCACATGCAAATCTTACTGGTAATTGCCACAGAAAATTAAATTACTTGATGTTTTGGAGTGACAAACAAACACAACTTCACGAACATTGTTTCTTTTCCAAAAGCCTCTAATGTTGCTATACAAATCAAGACAGCAAGCTGTGCATTTCTACTGGTATTTATGTATTTCACAATTCATTTCAAAAGAAATAGCTAGGAGTACTGAAAAAAACCCCTAAGCTTGAGTGAAATTACCATCCCAAACAGCTTGCTTCTAGTGCAGTTGCAATTTTTTTTTGGTAAAAAATGAGCACAAAGCTAATAATTGAGAAATGCAGGAAGATATGAGGATTTCTTTAACAGAGAATAATCATAACAGGCCTCTGTTATAAATATCCTGCTCAAACACATCACATCTGTCTATAGTTTCCCACACTTGTCTAAAACCCATTCTGTTTTAATAGAAACTGTATACAAGAAAACTCAAGCAAAGCTCATTCTTTGGAAACTGTTTTATCACATAGGCACCTAGATATGCACTCTCCACTGTCTCCTGCAGGTGGACAAAAAGGACTGCTACTGAATTCTTGTATCTTAGACTCTGCTTTTAAAACAAAAAAGGAGGCGGCCAAAGAACAGCAGCATCCAGATCACCTGAGAAAAAAATTCCTTTCTTGAAAAAAGAAAGCTCAAGGTAAACACCAATGTAAACTGCAACACAAATTTTTATATATGAAAAAATACATGAAGAAGAATTATGGGGAGGGGAGGGAAGAGATGAAAATAAAAGTGACTAAGTAGCAGTTTCCTTGCAGACTAAAAGCAAAAAGCATTATTTAATCTAGGAGAAAATTACATGTGAAAATACACGCCTTGATAAACTGAAAAGAAACTGAAGAGGAAGCAATGTTGGAAGCTGTGAGGACTGGAGCCATGAGGTACTACAGTGTATTTAAAAAGGACAGAAATTCCCCATCTCTCTGCCAAACCTCTGCTCCTTTTCCTTCACTTTGTTTACGACTGTGACATGCTGTGCCTTCCTTGACAGAAGTAGGTATTCCATCTTTCAAATGGTCCTGGCTGAGCAGCCAAGCTGAAATTAATCTGTTTGCTATTGAGGGCAGCTCATATCCCCTGCTGTTGCTCCATGAACAGGGGAGAGTTCATTCATGCAACATCCTGGACAAATGATACTCTCATTTTTCATTTCAGGAATTTAAAACCAAGAGAGGTTCTCCTCCAAATGCCTGGAATAAAAGGAGGAGCACTTCACCACCATCCCTTTAAATCTGCTCAACTATCTGGTTTAGGAAACAAGCATACATTTACTATCCCACTTTCTTCACCTATTTGTGGATTTTGTGAAATTTTCGAGGAATTGTTGTTTTATGACTATTTTATGATACTAAGTCATATATGATGCCGCTGAATTATGTAAAATAATAGCATGATAAAGATCTTGCAGACTGGTCTGAATACAAAGTACAGGCCTGCCCTGTTACAAAGCTTGCTGGCAAAAGGATGACAGCTTTGAAAGTTTTCTTTTCCACTTTTTTGGCTAAGGCAAAAGGGAGCAAACACATGGACAAACCCAGTAAAAGTTAATTGGGTATCCTGTCTCAGGTTACTCCTCATGAGATACCCAGTTCTGTCCTGAATTCTCATCCACATATCACTTTCAACTCTATCTCACAACTCACATTAAATAGGGGGGGTTGGGGGTCTCTTTTGTACACAGCTGTATTCCAGCACTACATCCAGGGTTTCCAGCACTGAATATTCATTCACATGAAAGCAAACCTGTGCTTTGCTCAGGGTCGTGAACAACCTCACTTGTGACATTTGCATCTATTGATCTGCCTGTTTCGTGAATACTCCCTTACAATGTTGATCAAAATCATAAACTGATATTTCGTTGCATTAGCAGATTTCCACTTTTCATCTCCAAGTCAAAATATCGTGTTTTTTTCTACTCAAAGGGTCACCCTTTGAAACTTGTTTTTACTTCTCTGTACTGTGACAGTTTCAAATTGGTACATTTTCAAGGCTGAAAAAGTCAGTAACCAACTCCTATAGAATTTCCTTGGTGATAAATGGAAAGTTGCTGGCAGACACTGCTACCTCCCCTTGTCGAAAAAGTTAATTTTGAGAACTATCTTTATTCAATAGACTGCTAGCCAGAGATCTGTGCATCTTCATCAGCAAGAGTTAATAAGCTGCATTTCTGCTGTTGAAAAGATACCTACTCAGCAGCATCCAAATTTGAGCACAAAGGATGACCATGAGTGCAGTCCAAGGTGTATAAACTGGTGATATTGGCAAATAAAAAGTCAGTCTTATCATGCTATCAATCAGGGATATTTTTACAAGCAATGAGAGCCACTCTTCAAAGCAAAGAAATAAAAAATTATAGACTTGCCTTTAAATTTGTAACAAATTACCACTTTGACTCAAGGTTAAAATTCTGTTTTATCTTGTACTTGTCAGTAAGCAATTATCAGTGCTATTAAGATGGCTTATCTGATTATCAGAAATTCTCTAAACTGCAGTAAATCATTTCTCTAAGGTGAATAGCAATTGACTTACTAGAACATCACCTGGCTTAGCTATCAGTTCTTAGATATCCATAAAGCTGCCATTATCACAGTATTTGACACCTTCTTTAATCACATAATAAAGACTTGCCACCTTCGCTTCATTTTCTAGATAGGAAGGCAGAGATACAGAGCCTAATGTTGAGGAGAAGACATTTCTGACAACATTTAGCGTTCAAGGATAAGACCATGGCGAGATCATATTTACCAGCATGTGTAGAAATGCAGAATCAGGTGCTGGGAAGTCAACACCTGGAAACACCCTCGGTGTTTTGAGTGAACACCCACAAAGTAAAGCAATCAAGAGGTGCAGAAGAATATTCTGAGGCATGCTTTAATTTTTAACTCCTCAGCAGAGGGGAGGAATAAACGGAGTTTTAAGACTGGCAGCTTTAGATGAGCACTTGTTCAGGGATCTATTGGAACGTTGTGTGAATGACAATTCAAACACGCAGTGCCTCAGTGAGGGAAAATTGCAAAAGCACCAAGCTGTGCCATTTATTTAAAGGTGGCAGAGAGCTCTCCACAGATCTCTGGAACAGAACTGCTACCCTTTGGGCTGTCACCTCACCCCAACTGCTGACACTGCTGCCAGAGCCACAGGAGCACTCTGGCACTAATGCTTTTTTAAGAGAGTCTTGCATATTAATGTCCAGTATGGCAGAGCAAACACATGATAATGGACATGCTAGAGAGTTACTGGCAGAGCTGTCAGTCTGCAAAAAGCATTAAATTCACCCAGGAAAATAAAACCTTCTCAAAGAGCAAGGGATGCAGGCAGATTGAGGAGGAGAGCCTGTGACAGAATTCCTACTTGCCACCACAGAGCCATGAACCTCACAGCAGAAGCTAAAAATTTAATCTTAAATACCGTTAGTCTTCATGTTCCTGATTTTTTAATCTTTCTTTTCCAAATGCTTTTATTATAGGTGTGACAAACTCCAGAGAGACACTTCAATATTTTTTTTCCAAAAAATGTCCGAGTGTCCCTGTTAACACAGCAAGCCTTTATTTTCTGTTATTCTGCATCATTGAAACATAACCTATTTGGGTATTCAGGTCTGATATCTTTAATACAGGGATTTTTTAACAGACCAAAACTTCAATGTTCTTGTCAGAGTAGATTTTCAGTTAAATTTAGAAATATTAAAATACATTTATTTATAATTCTCCTTTGGTAGGGTTTTTCATCTTCATCTCAAACCCCATAGTGACTTAAAAATGCAAAATACAGACATTTTAAAGAGTATATATGTTTAGAGAGGCAATTGAGTAAATTTTTATTCATCGCTAAATGATTTATCAAGTTTTTGAGTTGTCAAAGTAGAGACTCAAAACACCCACATGTTAGCTCACATTGTCAAACATTTGTAAGGCTAGATAGCCTTTGTATTTCCACTCCAAGAGCAGGTGAAAGTATCCCAAATACCAAAAATGTTAATAAAAACCAGAAGATGAGGTTCCAGAGCTGTGGAAAAATCAGTCCTAATAGATCTGGGCCCTTGAGGAGCTCCAGCCCTCCCACTCCTGCAGTACAACACTGTTAAAGCTGAGCATGAAACAGCAGCTCCCTACAAAAAGGAAGTAACCCAAAGGAGGGCAAGGACACTTTACTGCTTCAATACTTAATAGTAACCCTTTTTTTAAATTTAGTTAGGATACTCCTGTCTGTAAAGGAACAAAACAGCCTCAAAACCTGGACTGACATAATAAACAAAGGTGTAAATTTTCCAGTTGTGGGAGTAAATGACATGCAGTGATTTATAAATATAAAACCAAACACAAACAATGGCAAAATAAATAAAAAGACAGTACCTTCAGTGTTAACAAGAATATTGTGTTTTCATACCAAACAGAGAAACATCATTATTTCCTTTTCTCAAGAGCAGCAAATAAAAGACTGCAATTCATCCTTTTCTCCAGGAGGACAGGAAAAAATACAACCCCTTCCATACTTGTCAGGAATGTTAACTGTGGGGAGAGAGATATCTTAAAAATAAAGTAATTTATAAATGAAAATAAATGGCAACAGATTGCATTAGGAAGTTGACAATGAATTTCTCAGTTTCACATATCATTTAACCAGTGTCAGACAAAAAGAAGACCTGTTAAATAATATCTGCAGTGCAAAGGCACTGAGCTGCTGACCACGGATGGGTTGGCTTGGACACAACTCAGAAACATGGAAGAGACTTGCAGCTAAAAACCAGATTGAGGGTTACATAGAGGGTGACTGTGTAACTCCTCTGTCTACATCTCTACTACAAAGAGTAACACACTACAGAGCTGTCTCACAAACCCATTGGCGGTGGCCTCTGACACTCTGATTCATCTGTTTACTCCTAGAGAAAAGTACAGCTCAGTAAATGCAGAAAGTGCAAGCCACCATGTATTTCTAACAAGCAAAGACTAAATCAAGTAGTTTTGAGGAGCAGTATCAACAGCAGAATGGAAATAACCCAAGTAAGCACTGAAAGAGAACAGGCACATGATGGGATTTCTTCCAAACACCCTTCCAACAGTATTTGTGGTCTGGGGAGGGCAACTGGGAAGAAAGACAAATACAGGGACAAAATCCATCAGATTTTTGTTTGTTTGCTTTTTAAATCACTGATTACCTGTCTTCAGGCTGTTGACAACCTTTTTTGGCAACCCCTTCAGACACACTTATCTCCGCCTGGAAACAGTCATGGCTGGGACTTCATTTCATGCCTTGTGTCCTGCATAGCATCAACTGGGTTGTTCTGCCTGATTACAGCAAATTATAAAGATGCAGCAGGGCATCCAAAAGCTTTATCAACTGCAGCACAGAGATTCCCTGGCTGCTGACATTTCTGAATGATAGAGGACATCTAGATATTGATAAAGCCCTTTCTTCCATATGAAAGGCCTCTGTTCTTATGGTTAAATTCAAAGCAGCTAGAATTACATCTCAAACATACCTTAAACTAAAGGGCAGTTTTACTTTGACCTTACATACTATGCCAAAAGGCACTGCAATGCACATGTTTCTTTTAATAATACATCAAAAAAGTTGGAGATAAAAATGCTTTAAAATTATGTAACTGCTCGACTTCAAGAGATGCTAAAGCCTAAATGCTGAAATAAAAATAACAATAATGCAACCTAGATGCAGGTTAAAAAAAAAAAGATAATTGCTCATAGAGAAGAAATTAATTAGAGAGGTGGTGGAATCTTCACCCCTTGCAAACTTTTAAAAGTTTAATGGTGCAGTGAAAAGGAGTGAATCTCCCAGATGGCAGGGTGCCTGTAGGAAAGGTGACTGCAAGAAGCTCAAGGTAAAGCACTGAAGCAGACCTGGAAGACATTTCACATTCCAAATCATTTGGCTGCAGCCTTGCCTGGCTCCTTGCCCACACCACGGGCAATAAAGGAACCAAGAGAAAGCAGTGCTAAAACCAGTCTGGCAGACGGGGAGGCAGAGTTCCAGCAGCAGACAGACAGATAGACAGCAGGGATGGGGGCAGCCCAGCACACACAGCAAAGTAAAGAAACAGAGCTTTACACAAGCAGGTCGCTGTTAACAGTATGGAGCATGCAGATTTTAATGAGTGCACTGAAATTCCTGTCCCCTATAAACAGAATCCACTTTTGAACCAAAAAATATCAACCACAGACAACAAAAACAGGAAACTAAAATCGAGACATGCAAACACCTTGCAGTTAAGACTGGATTAAGACTGTGGCTTAATAATTTATAGGAAAGATTTTCAGAATCCAGACTATGTAAATAACAACTCTGCCCACCTACTTAAACACCATCTTCACATATTTTGCTCAAACTCAGAACACCATTCACATTCCCTACACAAATATTTTCAAGTGCTTTAAGGGGAAAATATCTTTTGAATGTACACACATGCTTATTATTGCTTGTTAAAACATACTACTTTCTGTTTTTCCAGAGTTGGAAGAGACCCACAGGGATCATTTAGTCCAACTTCTGGCTCTGCATGGAACAGCCCCAAGAATTTCACCATGTGTCTGAGATAATTGTCTAAAAACACTCCTTGAACTCAGGCTTGGTGCTGTGACCACTTCCCTGGTGAGCCTGTTCCAGTGCCCAACCACTCTCTGGGGGAAAACCATATCCAACCATGACTCATCATTTCAGTTATCACGCTAGGAGGGAAAAGTATTTGTACAGTTTTGACTCAATCACATTAAAGTACAGCTACTTAAAAAACCCCAACCTTCTAGATGGTGGTTTCTTTTTCTTTAAAAACTCAGCTAATGCACTTAAATTACTCACCACCTCACAGGCTGAAAACCTGCCATTCAAATGCTGCACATCTGATGTCAGTCTATCATTAGTCATGTAACAGTTTCACATTTGATTTAACACTCTCTTGGAGCAGTTGTTCTCCTCACTGCCTTCTGTCCAAACATTTACTCCTACTGCCCTCCTGCACTAGCACAAACAGTTCCTGTAAGGAAACTGTGTAGGAAAAAAACCAAAAAGCCCTGCAAAAAACTGTTGAACTTTTCTCCAATCGCACACTACAAAAAGTAAAGTCTGCCAATAACCACTGGAAAGCAGAAGAGCAGCAGGACTGTCTCTGCCACCTTCCACCCTGCCGTGTGCTGGGGTACTGAACTGGAAATCCCAGCCTCTGTGTACATTAGAAATCTTTCAGTAAATAACGATCTCTTCTTAGGTGTGGTGACAGTCACACTTCAGTCCACAGGCAGGTTGTGCCAAAATAGTCAGAAAAGACACGAATTCAACTCATTCATGCTCAATTTGCTGCCTCTAGAGGCATTGTGAGATATCAGCTCTGCTTTTCAAAGCCATTTAGATGCTACAGCAGAGACAAATTCCTTGTATCTTAAAAATTGTTTAAAGTAACTGGAGGCAGCCCTGCGCTGAACTTATACAAAACGTAGAACACCAGTATATGCAAAAGTCAGAGTTCATTAGATTGGCCTAACCACACAAAGACATTTTTATTATGCCCATTATTATTGGAATAGGCCATTAAAACAAATCCAGAGTCTGGGCAAACAAATATTATGGCACCTCTGATGAAACAAAGCTTTCCCAATGAAAGGTTAAATGGTTTTGCTCTAAGTGGAACTGCTTTCTTAATCTTCCTTGATATTTTTACTTCACTTGCCTGTTGAAAAAGGAACACAAGGGGCATTACGTGTCCCACTGGCCTCTCCTGCAGGTCTCTGAAGAGTGCTTAACACAAACAGTAATTTATGGTATTACACTCTTGGACTACAAGTACCTCAAATTCCACTTCAGGGTATTAGGCCAACTGCTGTTTAAATTATGTGTAAACTAGCTGAATCATGACCCTCCACTGGAAAGGTCTGCCTTTATAGATCATGTCCTTAGGGAGTTGAATGCTGTAATGACAACTTACCACTGAGCTAATCAAGGATCAGAAAACAAAGTTACAATTAACTAAAGCAGAGGCACTGAAAAAAAACAAATCAATAGTGGTACCCAGCTGAACCAGGTCATGCCTGCCAGAACCTCCTACTATTTACTGCTGCAGTACATGACTCCTACAGTAAAAATAAACTCTAACCCTCTGCAAAACCACATTGAAATTGCATTGAAAGACGTCTTTTTACTACGCTACAGCAAAGGCAGAATGTGTTGGCTATTCTGGAGTTTTTAGATCCCATCACTGGTCAACACCTGATTTTGAAAATGTCAGTGATTAACCCTGGCCCTAAAGGTTTGTGTAGTGTTGGTCTGTGCATTTTTATGTCATTTCTGCTCTAACTTTACAATGATACATGCTTCATTCACTTAATAAATATGCACCCCAGAAGTACATACACTGTTAAATGTCCAAGGACTCAATTTTTTAAGAAATAAAGCCTTTATTCATAACACCAGATTTGTCTTTAAAATCCAGAATTCCACACACGACATAAGCCTGCTGCAAATCAGCAAAAGAATTTGTATCTAAGAATCTTATACAAATCTGTTTCAAATGAGTCTGTATTTACAAAATGATTCTGTGCTTTGGACTGGTTATGAGTCCTATCAACAACAGTTTTTGCAAATGGGTCTGGCTTTGCCCCTCACTTCCATCAGGAAGTCCTAAGTGCAGAGCTAGAAGGCAAATCCAGAACATCCATGGGAGAGATTCTGAGTTGCTGTTGTCAGAAAGAATAAACAACCAAGATACACACTGACTTCCTGAAAACCAGCAGCAACTGAAGTGATCCTACAAGGAATGCCATAGCAATAATCCAAAAACCCAGGGAACTTCCACTTGAAATGTAGTATTTGCACACCCCCTAGGGCATGGTACCCCAAGGGGGCCAGGAAGGAGCTGCACCTGAGTGATCTGTTTTGAAGGAGGATGGAAGGTTCAATGGATTTGGGGATTTATAATCAATGAATCACTTGCTCTAGAGCACATTGCAGCAACTGAAATAAGCCAGCCAAGAGAAAGTTTTTATTAACCACTAGATTGCTAAACAAATGCTTTTGCTTATCCCTGCTGAAGTTCAATAAAAGTTTGATACATTGTTTTAGCTTACCTTCCTTTCAGAAAGCTAAACAAACATTCAGTTTTCCAGAGGCTCCTGGTTCCCTACCCATGCTTAGAAGTAATTTAAAGCATTTAATGTTTTTCCCAGGTATATTACAACTGCTTTTATAAATAAACTCTTATATACCATAGCGCTGTAGAGCCCCAAATTTTGCCAGTTTTTTTTTTCCCCAGTAAATCAATGGAAACTCAGAGCTGCTGCCTTTCCTTTATCTAGGCAAGCCTTTCTCTTTAGACTACAGAGAAATGAAGCAAGAGACTGCAGCTCCAGTGGGCTGTAGTAGTGTCTGCAGCCTAAGCCCTGAGTTATCAGCTGTGGACAAGGGAAGGACATGAAAAAAGGAGGAAAAAAGCAAAAGCCAGTTTGTAAGTGTCATGTCTGCAAGCATCACTCTCTCATTCAGCAGTAGACTTACTGAAACACAGACGGCTTAGACTGGGAGAGCTTTGGGTCAACAACTCAGTTCTGTACACTCAGTGTCAGGGGTGCTGTTTAATAGGGAAACAAATATGAGCATCTCTCTAACCCCGTTTTCTTACAGGCACTTTATACGGAAAAGAAAACCAAAATTCCAACTTGAGTCATTCACTCTAGTCTTAAAAACCTTTCTCCACTCAACCACAAAAAATACCTGCTTGATCCTTTTCTGCAAAACAATGCACAGCAACAATTTCACCAGTTTATCATTCTGCATTCCATTTTCTTGCCAAGGTACAGAGCAGACACTAATTCTCACGTGGAATAAGATCACTCATTTGCCAATATTTTTGAACCTTTGTTACTGCTGCTTTATAGTTTCTGATGTAGTAGAATAAAAAGAAGAAATGACAGATAAAAGTTCTGAACTAGAGTATTATCAAAGCACAGTAGTTGTTTTTTCATTTTAAGAAATGTAGTGCCAACAGCTGCGTAGAAATATATTCCATGCAATCTAATGAAGTTCTGCTAGAAAGGTATAAATCAAACTAAAATGCTGTGAGCAATAGATCTGTATTTTCAAATAGAAATTCTGATACATATATTTCACCATAATTTCCTCATCTGCCCTAAACCAACAAAATAGCCACTTAAGACATGGAACAGTAGCTTGATCACTTTTTAAATTAATTCCACTAAATATGAAGTGCACAAGACATGCAGAATTAGACAAGAACTCCTGGTCCTTTAATGCAAAAAACTGATCAGCAGTCTCATAATTATTACAAGAGAAAAATAAAAAAAAGAATACTGCACTCCCACAGCTTGTAGGAAATGTGTCTGTAGAAATGGTACCACATCTTGTTTTAGCATAAGGAAGTTCAATCCCTTCTAGCGCAGAACTGAGGACTTGAAAATACGCTCTTACTGAATGTGGAGTAAGTCATCCATATTTTTGTTGATTCACTCTGAGCTATTTAGTTATACTATTTCCTTCAATCCTCTTGGATCTCTTAACTTCTAAGTATCAAGACATCAAGACCTAGAATTTTACCTAATCAGCAAGGGAATATAATCCATGAAATGAATCAATTACTACATCCTTCATATACTCCTTTCATTAACTTATTTTTTGCTGCCTTAGTTTAAAAACTATCTTTGTGAGGAACATAAATTCATGCTATTTCTTTTCCTTCACTTCTTGTTTCTCTACTTCATTCTTCTTCCCCTGACATGGCTGCTTTTTTTCCCCTTCACTTTAAGGAAAACACCAGAAACTGATACTATGCAATCCTTCCTCACCTTGTACCATTTTCTCTTTTAATTGCCACAGGGTTTTGCCTTTTTTTATTAGTTCTCTACTGACTTTTACCAAAATCAATCCAATTAATTATGTTTTCCCTTTTTCCTATATCATTAGTCAAGCTGGCAAGTAAAGCCAGGTGACACCAATGCCTCTAGCACATTATTTAACAATTTCCAACAATATTATGTACCTTTTTTTCTTTTTTTGCAGTCAGTTGTTACTAAGAAGACAAAGTTCTTGCATTCAGAGATTTCAAAATCATTTTTAACCACAAATTGGAGAAGCACAAATATCCAAGGCTTTTTAGGTACAGCACAGAGCCCACCAAAAATAATTACAACCTGATACCTACTCCAGTGAATGAATGAATGAACAGGTGATAATATTTGCAAGTACCCAATTCCTCACTGAACATGTAATTCTTGCCATTAGATCAGATTTTCATCTTCACAGAAAAACAAGAAGAAACAGTAACAAAACTCACTTGATTACTAACTTGATACTACATCATAGTCTGAACTATCATTTTATTTTAGTCATCTTTAAGACTATCATCACACATGCACTTGATACCTATGAGAGGGAAATTCTGGTTTCAATTGGAGTCTCAATTCAGTAAAAAAGTAAAGATCATAGTAAACTTTATTAAACTTTAGCCTCTGAAGCCCCATGATCAAATATTACTCAAATCTAGACCCATATTCTTACCTAAAGCTTTTCTGTGGCAAAGGCACTTTGTGTTGATTCCAGAAACAGAAGAGCATTGGAAGCAAAAAAGCCTCAGGACATTGCACCAGGTGCTTAATTATTCTGTTTATGCTATCAGGGACAAAAAGTCAGATCTACCAAACACAATTTACTATCTCTGAATCCTAATATCCCAAATAATTGCACCTAGCAAGTTGCTGATAGTCTCAGCTATCTAGGCACTTGCCTCACCAACCCAGTGGTGATGACCCTAAAAGTATAACTAATGGTATAGTTTACTGTTAGAACAGAAAGCAAGTGCTGAAACATCAGAAAGCTTCCCTAACAGGCTGTACACTGCCCCACAATGTTGTAATTTCACTGCCTTGTTATTCTGCCAAACAAAACGTGTGTCAGTTCCAGTAATTATCCAATGCATCACACTCGCCTATTTCACTTGCTTCTATCATGCCTTCATTGGGATACCAAGATAATAAATGCCGAAGGTCATTTGTCTAAGAGAATGTGTTCTGGAGCTACAAGATACTTTTTCCCTTGATCTGATGTGAAATGTATCCTGTACTATTTCATCGTCATGACAGTATTGAACTCAGCACACAAATGCTGCACTCACATTTTCCTACTAAAAAAAGTGCAAAAGGCAGAGGAGTGGCAATTTCAGCTTTTTCACAAATGTATTTTTGTTTCTAAGCTGTATCTGTGCTTTTAAAGAGTTTTATATTCCTGGCAGAAGATAAAACCATTAACTATTTCACACATAATGACTTTGTGACTTTACTTGAGACTGTACAGCTGAGCACCTCCTGCTCCCCTTAAGAACAGCAGAAGCTCTAAATTCTCAGCCTCCCCTTCTGCAAATTTGGGTTTTAAAGACAGCATCCACTCCAACATTTTGTCAACTGACACAGGATCTGACCCAGAAGACAAGTCTGAAACACATATTTAAGTGTCATTCACACCTGACTCATGAGATTCAAATGCTCTTTAATTTTAAAAAAAAATGTGTAAACAGTTTTACTTGGCTCTCCCCAGTTGGTTTATTTTGTAACTATATGGTAACAGCATTCCAACTGTGCTTTTCATATTAAAGCAGAACAAGAGAAAAGGTCATAGGACACTCTGGAAGGCAACACTCATTAATGCAGCGTTCAAGGTTAGATCAAAAGGAGCAGTGGAACTGGGATTACACTGACTCTAATGGCTCTACTCCTTTTTGCTCATTTGCTGTTCACCCCATAGTGCCTGAAGCTGTTGACACAGCTGCCTGCCAGCAAAATTCATTTAGAAACGCCTTCATATTGTACTGTTCACAGTCACTGTAACCAATATTTCAGGAATTATATTTATAGAGCAGGTGTCAGCAAAAGGACTTGCATGTGCAGCAGAAAGTTACAGCAATCCACTGTTTATATTCAAGGCACAGACATTGCAGAAACCACACACAGAGAGGTTCCTCAACTGAATTACCAGAGAAAGACATGGAAGTACCTTGCCTGTGTTTTGTTCTCATACAGTTGCCAAAAATCTGTCTTTATCAAAACCAGTATTTTTTCACTTGTATGTATCCAAAGCAATCCTGCACAGGTTCAGTAATACCCACATCATAAAATAACACGTAAGAAACTCAGCTTTCAGAATATATTTGAAACTGTGCCAGTCCCAGGATGTAGTATAACTTCTTCCTAAATACTCCATTTCTCTTCTTCCTTAAAGAGAGGGAGGATGCTTCTTTATAATTATAGCTTTGTAGAAGCTATGCCAGTTTCAGAAGACAACAAACTGTGTTTACTGAAGGTTATAAAAATCTGTGAGATACAGTATGCTTGACATCGTCTCAGAGCAAAATTTTCCAAACCATTTCAGCTTGTCTTTTTGAAAACTCTGGATAAATAACCACACCTGTCCTAGTGAACTCATATAGCACATATGGGGCAAATACACTTACCTTGATTATGACATTTAAAAAAAATAACTCCAAACCTTAAATCCATAGGAAAGTTTCCACAGTTTGCCACAGCCAGAGGTAAGCAACCAGTCTTTCCTAAACTCCCCTTTTCAAATTTGCTTACCCCATCTCTATCTTCTTCAGTTCATAGGTGAATTCCCTATTGAAATCTTACAGAATTTTAATGTGATTAATAATCTCCTCTTTGTTCTGAAAAGTATTTAACCTTCTTTTGCAAGGTCATAAAAATAATTGTTGTAAATACCCTGGTTCAACAGACCTAAGAGACCTGCTTTTCTACAGAGAGAATATAAGTCTTGTACATCTCAGAAACACGGTATCTATGTATTTCAAATTGCAACTGGGTTTACTCACATACCCAACAGAGTAATGCTGAAAACACACACACAGGGAAAAAAAAAAAAAAAAAAAAAAAAGAAAAGATCCGTAGTGTAATGTGAAACAATCCTGGAAAATTAATAAAGCTAACATGTAAAGGCCTAAAGTCAATTCTACACTGGGTGATAGAGAGAAATCAAAGCTGTACTCACAGGAATTAAACCACCCTGCAGTATAAATGTTAAAGTAGCCTCATAAAACAATGAGCTATAGCAGATTATGGAAGGAAGCAGCCAGAACATGAGTTAGGTATCAGAAACTGTATCCAAGTCGAAAACAAATCTCATGACAAGTCTGAGGGTTGCCTAAATGTGTTGCCCACACAGGCTTTAAATACTGTATGCAACATGGTGGTAAGAACTTTCAATGAAATAAAAGGGGATAGACCAACCAATAAAAAAAAAATCAAAATCCACTAAGCCAAACTATTTTCTTAAGGTTAATTCAGGGAGCAGGAAGCTAGAGTGCTTCTCAAGGGAAACCAGCTATGACTTTTTACAGTTCAAAACCACATTGTCCACTATAGAAAGAAAAGACTAAGGGGGAAAGAAAATAGAATTCCCAAATTAGACATAGTAATTTCTCACTTTAGGTAATAAAGTATTTGTAGAGCTGAGACTAAAGATGCAGTCACTCTTACACAGGGAAGAAACATCTAAGTAGAATATTGCTTAATTCCTCTGCATGAGAGACATTCCTGTCAGGGATATTCTGAAGGTCTCTAGGACTAGAGAAACAAGCAAATTACACATACCTATCCCCAGGATGCTCCCACTCAATTTTACACCTACAGTTACACACATTTTGGTTTGTCTCCCCAGGTATTCAGGCAGAGCATTAGCACTGCCAGGTCAGCAGCTGCAGGACTCCAGAGATCATTCCTTTGTACTCCTCTACTGACACTGGGAGGGAGCACAGGGCACTTGAGTCAGCTTGCAGAAGTCACTGGCTGATGCGAATGACTCTGCTCAGCACAGACAGGCCAGCTCTGTGTGATTCACTGAGGAGCCTCCACTGCTGTGACCAGGGTTGAATTAACTGCCACAATGAACAAAACATTCAGTGAACCCATCTTATTTTCAGACAATGCATTTCATATTTTGTTTTTCTTGGTAACATCATTACATTTTTTTTCTGCTTGTTCTATTCTTATTCTCACTAAAAACCAACAATGTAGACAAATTACATGCTGCAAGAGTGCTGGACAATAGAATTTTTCATAACAACATAGTCTAAAATGCAGATTTGAGAGTTAAGATAAAGCACTACACTTCTTATTTGACCATTACATGTCATCTGTGCCTCAGACAAAAAGAAAAGAGAGGGTATGAACCTATAAAGCTTAATAAGGAAAACACTCCTGGAAATGTTCGAAAGAGACTCTAAGGAGTTTTCAGGTAGTGGTAGTTGGTATTTAATTCAGACAGCAAATTAAATGGGGAAACTGACAGAAACTATCATATTCAGCTGTATAATATGCAAGTACTATGTACAAATACAATTTTTTCATTACTATCCTTCATTTATTAACCTCCTCAAAAAATGTTTCCAAGGAATTGAATCAAAGCAGTTATCAAACAAGAACTCCACAGAGTTGTGCCAGCACAACCAACACACAGCTCCTGGCCTTGAAGGGACAGCAAGTCTAGAGCTCATTAGCTAAGACATGATCACACAAGTTCTCCCTCCACAGCCACTCTTTGCACACACACAGAGCCTTATTCTCACGTAAACCAATCTGCAGACATACATCTATTTACAAACAAAGGCAAAAGCTTGTCTCAGTGCATTTTAATGGGTATTACAAAAGATGCCAAAAAACCAAGAAAATTTGCCTGACCAGCTAATATTTATATTCTTCTAGAAAACAGCTGGATGAGAAATCTTAAAATGACTACTGTATCAGTAAAAAAAACTAACCAAACAAAACAAAATCTTGAACTGTTGGAACAATAATCCATGAGGAGGTTTTAAAAAACCTTTTTTGATCTATGCCCACTCACATGCCAGCTCCAAAACATCTGAGAGATGAAATAATTTCAAGCAGATCGCGACAGCCTTGTGAGGTTGGAAGAACAGTGATAAATCTACACACTACAACACTCAAAAAAAATGCATAAGGCAGTGAATTACTTTCCCTTATGTCTTTAAGAATGGATTCTGTGCACATGCAAACACACATTGGTGTGTATACACATGCAGAGTGCACCAATGAACAATTCTCTGCACTGTGTACCTCAGTCTGGATCTCAGCAGTACTGTTTCCAGGAGAGCCACAAAAGCAGGCAAGCAATCTTTCCTTCAGCTGGTCTATTCCCTGACTCCAAGCTGGAGAGGGACTGAGACGGGAAAAAATGCAAGGCTCAGAAGCAGTTGTTATGCAGTCAAGAAACACAAACTTCTTGATTTAGAAGTTGGGATTCAGAGCTCCTTCCTCTGTACAATTTATAATGTAATTACAGTATTGCTTGCAGCTCCAAATGACTCATGCAGGACCATTTTGGAAAAATACCTCCGTCTCCCAGAGCAGCTTTTTCCTCTAAAAATATTGCGCACTGTGTTGAATTTACTCCCACAGGGCACCTCCTCATTGTAAAAAAAGGCTTACGTTGTGACCCTGGGCAGTGCAGGATTTACCATGTGGCAAGGATGGTTTCCTCATACAGCTGCTGTAGCCTGGCAAGCTCCTAGCACTGCTTGCATTCCCCTGAACTATTCCTCCTGCACATGGACTGCAGAATTCCTGCAGGCAGTTGAAGTCAGCCTGGAATGTGCCACACTCACTGTGCAAACAGCAGTCCCTGCAGCAGGAAACACCAGTGGTGCCATGAGGACATGCAAATCCATCCCTCTGACCAGGAAATTTGGTGCAGTGATAGCAAAGTCACGTAAGTGTAAAACCAGGAACGAAACATTTAAGAGGAGCTGTTACATATTTAATGGGAATTTCATGAAACATCACTAACAAATTTCATATGAAAATCACAAAAAAGCCCCAAACAACCCTCTAGCTTTACTGAATGAGATTTCAGTATTTGCTCCAGACATTGTTTGTTACATCAGTAAGTAAAGCAGACATTGTCTGAAGACACATGTAGAGCTGGAAATAGTGGAGACAGGGAAGGTGAAGAGGAGACATAAACAATGCAGAAAGTGTGTGGGGAGGGAATCTCAAGTACATGATTTTAGTAATGGACTCCCTCCTACCCCACAAAGCATTGGGAAACATTCTTTTAGATTTCAAAATGGACAATTTTGTGTTTAGTATCTTAAGCAAGCAAAGCTGAGAGTTAAGTGAGGAACATTCAAAAATTACCAGCTTGCTAAGCTGACATGCAAGTAGGAATAAAAGGCTGTGGTTAGACTCAATACTCAACTCTCACATTAATTATTCACTTTTCCATGGTTTACAGGCTTTGCTGTACATAAATTAAGACTGCTTTGAAATAGCCAACACAAGCCTCATCATGTACCCTAACTTCTTTTTCATTGGACTTCAAAACATCTGCATATTGGAGGCAATCCTATGTCCAACCTCCCAGCCTTCCTCAGGCCTAAAAACATATTTCAAGGCATCACACAGACTAAGGCTGAATATTTCAGGAAGCAAAGACTTTGTCCTATGACTTACAACATTTTCATTATTTAAACCTTTGAAAAGCTAGGGAAGTGATTGACCCCTGCTCCTCACCCCCAGAGGAACAGCTACATGACAATATTTATACAACTGGACATGCCAATTTTTCAGTGCAGGTTCTCCAAATGTAGTGGTCCTGTGAAACCAAAACTGGAATTCAAACCTCTCTTTGTAAGTCTGCCACCTGCTTGCCTTGAGTTGATTTAAGGAAGCAAAGCCTTTTTTCCTCCTGTTCAGATGACAATTTAGATTTAAATGTTCTGACAGGTTACTCATTCAGAGCCAGTTTTAAAGAAAAGTATTGTTTTTATCTGGTGATAAAATTTTGATTATTTTTGTGATTTATAAGAAATTATTTTTAAAAGGCCAGGTTGCAGATTACAGTTTGCCCACATCCTACAGCCCACAGCTGCATAAAACAGAGTAACTTCAGCATCACAGCCTTTGAAAAATGATTAATGATGATTTCATCTTTCCACAAATGGGTAGAAAAAAACCAGAACCATTATGCCTGGAAAATAAGTTTGCAAAAAAAAATATTGTGGCCTAAGTCATTTTCTAAATGGACATGTTACTTCCCTGTAATAAAATACACTTGCCCTATACCCAGACAGAAAACAGTAAGCAAATGCATTTAACATCCAAATTTAATTTTGTTTAACTCTTCAGTCCTGGGTTTACTCAGGAAAAGAACCCAAACAATTTGAAGTTTTCCAATCAGTAAATAAAAGATTAAGATCTCTAAATACATAACTCAATGCCAGCAAACTGATCTCTCTTATCACAGTATTGAAACACAGTTGCATTTGGAGCAGCTGATAGTGCCATCACTTCATATGAGAAAATGCACTCAGTATAGAAATCATTCCAAGGATAAAAATTATCTTTTATGATGCATTAGTCGCCACTACTTTAATTGGTGCTGCTATCAAAACTCATGAATAAAAGCCATGTCAACACTCAGTCATGATTATTGATCAAAAATGCCTTATTAAAACTAGAGAATTTTGCACACTGACACTCAACCAACTGCAAAGGTTTGGCAGGTTTCAGAGATGAGCCCCTGCCATCTGCACATGAATATGTATCAAGGGTTCATTTGATTAGTAACAAACAACTTACAGTCATTACAACAACCACAAAGAGTACCACGTAAAAGAGGACTAAGGCAGTTATTTCAGCATACAGAGTTCCTGTATGAGATACACTGACACCTTCAGAATATGTATAGACACTTCAGCAGCACATCACTTCTAATCAAGCCTTTGAACAAATAAAAATCAAATCAGGACAGACAGGCTGAGACAAGCAGTTGACAACATGAAAGACTAACAATAGTGTATCTGAGTGTAAAAAAAAAAATCCATCTAAAGTTGTAATTTGATCTACCATCCTTCACTAAAATCTGAATTTACATGATTCAAACTGGAGAATGATTCTCTCTCTCTCAGTAATTTGAGACCATACAGTGAATGCTGCTGCCATGTATTCCTCATGGAAAGCCTTCACCTGAGCTTTCAGACTGTCTCACACATTAAGTTCTTCCCATGGCCATGTCTTTGCTGGGTTGTAATACTGAATCTCTTTAGATTTTTCTGAAATACTAGGTTTATTGCTATTTCACTGTACTTGAAAACACTGTTGGCTATATTATTTTTGCCAGCCTCTAAGGGTCTAAAGCACAGCTCTTCAGTCAGAGCCGAAATTTCCCTAATACTTAGGAATACCTCAGTTGAGATTGGAATCACATAGGACCCCTCTCCCACAATTCTGAGCTGCACAGAGGACAGCATCTAATTTCTCAAACTCTTTTATATTATTCCATGTAATAAGACAAAATTGATAGGCAAAGAAAAGATAGAGATAGGAATGGAGATAGAAAACAATATTCCAAAGTAACTATGTGGAATCATAAAGAAAACAAAACTCAAGTAAACAGGGACAAAAAGCATCAGGTATCTATCTAGTAAGTAATAAATTACTCTGGAAAAACCATGGTATTTTCTCTACAATGATCATGGCTTTTAAAGACTCTCAGTTGCTCCTCTCTTGGCTCCACTTCATGTGTAGGACACAATATCATTATTTATCCTTGGCTCACTGCCCTTAATTACAGGCGTGGAGAACCCAACAAAGAGCAGGACATGAACCACAAGTGCCCTTGCAGATGGAAGCAATGCAAGGGATGAGGGTCATGGGCATCACTTAAAATCTCAGGTTATGCCAATATCACAAAAGCATCACAGAGAACTTGATCCTCATGTTAAGGAGGATTGCCTTGGTCAAGGCATGACTGAGTAAGACTTTAGAACCACCACTCAGCCTCGTCCTGGGTAATCCGTCCTGTTTTTCAGGGATAATCCAGGAAAGAAAAGAACAAAAGCACAAAACTACAAGTTTCACAGCACAACACATGGAACACTGGAGCTGCAACATCTCTGGCATCCATGGCAACTTCTCGAATTGCCCTGCCCTTAGAGACATTCTCTTTTAAGAAAAACCCCAACTGCCATGAGACACAGGTGGTGAATAAGTTACCTGACAAACACCTACTCTTTCAACTAAATCATTTCAGCATTCACTTTTACAAAGTAATATGGTAGAGCTTATCTATAGAAATTGAAATTTCTATCTTGAGATATGTTTTTAATGTCAATAAGTATTGACGAAGAGGTGAGGGAGGCAATACAAAAAACAAGACTGCCAAATTACACACCTACAATTAATGACCAATCACTAAAATACACTATATGGAAATAATGTGTGCTTCACTGCATATTTTAAACTAAAATAGGAGTATGTCATAGATACTGACAGAATGGACCCCGCCCCCCCCCCAAAACATAAAACAATTATCTTTTTAGAAGTATTTTGGATGGGTTTCTCAACCATATCATCAGATAGAGATTCTTAACAAGCATAATGTATTTAAGGTGGGTAAGTTCAATTTTCATCTGAATTTTTAAAAGCTCTTAAATTTTTATTTGCCAAATACATTCCACCACAAGAGCTGTAATCAGTGACCTAAAAGCCAGATATTCTCCAACTTTGTTTTGCAAATCACATTACATAAAGCAAAGATAAGCCTAAGTCATAGTGAAAAAAATATATTAGATGGATAAAACACTTTTAGATAAGAGGCTCAAAAATTATCCCTGAACCAAAGCTATTAATAGGATTAAATTTAAACATCTCCCACAAACAAAAGTTTCAAGCAAAGTCAAGTCTAGATGGTACACACAGGAAGCTCTGTATAACATTCTTTGTGAAGCAAGAGGCATCCTGTAGAATTTATGGGAAGCTGTTTTCAGATTCCATGTAGATTACATAAAAATGCTTCTCTCTTTCTCTTTAACTCCACTGCAGTGATGACCTCTAAGAAAACAGCAGTTCTCCTGCCTCCACAGCTGCATTTCACACGGACATTCTCTAGTTTTTCCACTTGCACCAAAGTGAGCCATCCCAGCCAGGCACAGGCAGAACACTTTATCTTATTCTAGTTCCAAATAAATACCTGATGTATCCTGTTGAAACAATATTTGGCTTTGCCACAATTTAGATGCAGCGACCTCTGCAACGGCTGAACAGGCCAAGGTTATTCATCATTGTAAATGCATTCAGTCCCACCTGTCCTAGAAGCAGGAATATGCATATTAATTGGGAGAGAAAATAAAGTACATATTAAGCATCTTCCTTCCACACTAAAGCTTGTTTTGATCTTTTAAAATGGATGAAAATTATCTTCACAGAAATTACGAGTTCTTACTGTTTATATTATTCAGTAAATTTACCTTCCTGAAATATCATCCTGATTCTAGAGCTCATTTTGCAGCCAGTAACTGATCTCCTACTCTCTACCTACTCAAAATCATTTTAATTACCTTTAACTTTCCCCTCCTTTGTTTTCTTGGTTAAAACCTGTGTCTGTTGAGATAGCAGCAATCAACTTGTACTGACTGATGATGGGAGATCATTACACACAACAATCCACAATTTCTGGAGGGGACCTTGCATTATGTGTTCTGCACCTGAACTAGCAATGCCAGCTCCAGGGGATAACAAGGAAACCAACTCCAGACCCAACACCAGCTCCCTCCAGTATGCATGCAAAAATCCCACCTGATCTCAGTTGTACCTTCTCTGGCTGCATGCAGCTCTGCAGGAAATAACCACATTAAAAACAAACAAATAAAACTCCTAAAAAACCAACCCACATCAAATCTCTATATTTTTCCATTTCAGATTAGAAGCAACCTGAACCTGCAGTGGACAGGGCAAACCTTTACGTGGTCAAAACAGCCAGGAATAAAACTATAATTCATTCTTGTCATAGAGAGGAAAAACACAGATAGCATTTTTAAATATGTTTTGAGGTGATCGCATGTATTCACATAGTCTGACAGCAAACAGATGTTTCTCCACAGAAGCCTGGACTACAAGTGTATGAAAAACCAAAAATGCTGAAGGAATGCAGCTGACCTTCTCTTAGGGCACAGTAAAGACCATACAGTCACAGCCAAGAGAAATGGAGCCCAACTGCATAAACATTAAGATATGTAACTTGGGGAGAAATCAGGATACAAGATATTTAGTAAAGACTAGGAAAATATGGAATCAGCATTTTATAACAGTGAAGTCTTTGAAGAAGAAAACTTCAGAGTCCCATAGTACATTTTTCACTTGTTTTACTTACTTTACTGGCTATTAAGTCACACTTCCCACAGCAGGGAAGAGGGTAGGCCAGCAGAGACAGAACAGCAAAAACTACAAAAGCATACCTCAACATTCATGAGACCAATGCAGGACCCTAAATAAAGCTCTCCTGCCCTCATTTCACCGGGCTACCTTCTATAGTAAAACAGTAACGTAGCTTTTAAATTTTAAAATTTACAAGCACAACCACCCACACCCAAGCCTGTTACAACCAAGATAACTCCCTACAGAGCTCCTGACAGAGAACCAGCCCTAAGCAAGGCTGTTGGGTGAACAAAGGAAAGGCTCTGATGTACCACAGCAACGTGGAACTGGACATGAAAGCCTCTCAGCAGCTCATCAAAGCTTCCGCAGGCTATCAGCTTGCCTAAGTGAGAAATGCCCTGGATGTCATCTGAAACCATTAAAAAACACAGGTTTTAAGCTCTCCTGACAGGTAACTGGGATGTGGGAGGAAGATGATAGAAGCCTTTCCCTCTAGTCAAGTATAATCTGAATCCCATTTCTAATGCACTGCAGCCCAAGAGATTTTTTTTTTTCATATTAACAAATCTCAAAGTGATTGGCATATACATGTTGGTAATAAACAAAAAGTTGCCTTGATTCAAAAAACACTTTTCATCTGGTATATCTATAAAATGAAATGATTACAGTGTTACCATGTGGCCACATATCAAAA
This sequence comes from Sterrhoptilus dennistouni, assembly GCA_013397095.1. Lineage (NCBI taxonomy): Eukaryota > Metazoa > Chordata > Aves > Passeriformes > Zosteropidae > Sterrhoptilus > Sterrhoptilus dennistouni. The sequence goes on along the minus strand of VWZU01017685.1, from coordinate 637,806 downwards.
TGGGTTTTCTATAACCAGACTTGTAAACACAACAGAATCCCAAGGTCACCCTTGTGTATCAAATCTACACCACTACCACAAATAATCACAATAAAATAGGCTATTACTTGTGCATGAAAACATAAACAAGACTAAACAGATTTATGGCAAGAAACATTGACTTTGCCATCCAATGAAAACTCAAGGGGATGTGAGAACTGTTGCTGTGAACATTCAATTTTCATAAGTGATACCAGTTAGATCAAGCATTGACTAGTATTATGCTGGAAAAGCTGGAATTACAGCATAAAGCTGTTCTGCATGGCAAGCTTCTGAATGCAATCTTCCTGTATTATACATGAAGCTCTCTTTCAGCAGGGTTTTGAAAGATCTAAGGGTTTTTAGTTAGCTCCTTTCTCCTACTGCTGATGTGATCCAACTGTCTTTCCCTTTCCATGGCTGCTACAGAAACTAAAGAAAAGATGTGGCAATAACACAAACTCCTTCAATAATTTTGTCTTCCTTCTCAACACCTGCCAGGAATGCAACATCTAATCTTGGCATTTACAACAAATTTTTTTCCAAGCTTCCCTTTGTGGTAAGGTATTTGCTATCTAAGGCTTCTAGATACCCCTGCTCACATATCAAAAAAATTCTAAAACTGCTGCAAGCCTATTTCTCTCCTCTCTCATTTTTGCAAAAATCTCCCTGTACAAACCAGAAAAACCCAAGTTTTGGAGTTTTTCCTGTAGCGCACATAACTGCATCTTTTTACAGTTACAGAATTTTTGGAGTCTCATTTCAAGGATAATTAAATTGACTGAAAACAACATGCCAAGTAGTAAATAAATAAAATAAATTCCAATATTCCAAGAGCTAAGTCAGGTATGACCCTCTCAATTTTGTATCAGCAAATCCTTTGAATTCAGACAGGTCCAGTTGAAACTTGCACTTACATAAAATATGGGACACTGATAGGTATAAAAATTATTTCTACCAACCATTTGTTTCAAACATCCCACAAAGTTTCTAAGATGTCATATGCTTCTCCCTGCATTCTCCTACAAGGACATGGTATGTATATTACAAACCAAGTACAAACTGTTCATTTTTCACAGTACATAGAACTGGAAAAAATATATGACTGCTTTGATTTTTAATTAAAAGCTGAACTGCCACTACAGTACCTCTGTTCTCTCACAATTCAGCTATTCACTAGATTTCCTACCCCATGGAATTACATTTGATTTGCATTATTGTGCTCAATTTCCTTTAGAAAAGTTCCTTCCTACATCAGCCTCTCATTTCTCTGGAAGCAACACGCCATTTAACTGTGTATGTAACTAGCAAAACTTCAGAGTCACTTTCCCTGTTCTACACCAATGATTTAACAGGAACAACAAAAAAAGTCATATTACTCCTTAGAATAAAAAGGTTTTTTTTTTTTGTTTGTTTTTGTTTTTCCACCAAAGTTAGCACTATATAGCATACAGCTAGGATCATCTACTAACCAATTATTTCAACTGGTGTGCTAGAATGTTGAACAGATGTCCACTAACCCCTTAAGCAGTGAATTTAAATCCACATGCCAAATCAAACAGTACTGATGTTTGGCAACTGTATCAATACCATTACAATAACAATTCCCCCTAAGTATTCAATACGCATGCACACAGACTTTCTAACTCGGACACCGATAAAGCTCATGGTTTTTGCATGTTCCAGATAGTCAAGCATTCAAAAAGTGCCTAAACAACCCTATAGGGGTAAAATGTCCATCAAGTTCCCTTAAGCACAAAATAAATCATCTTTGTTTGATCCAAGTTGTCCTTGACTTACACATAACTAAAAAAGCAACTGTGTACTATTTCATGCAATAAAGAAAAAAGGAAAAAAAATTAGTCCACATACAGGACATCACAAAGATTATTAATCTGATTCCACAAAACTATTCTTAAAATTTCCAAGTGCTGATATGGGGATATTCCACAGCCTTTGTTGTACATGCTCTCAAACACTTGAATCCACTGCTCCTACTTAACTGCTTTGTGATGCTCTCCTAGCCCAAGCTGGCCTTGGCTAGAACTGAATTTGTCCTACAAGTTACCAAAAACAATCCATGGGTTGCTAAACCCAAAAATCTAAGTTTCATCAAAGCATGTGTTACAACAAATCAGCTGAGAAAAGAGTATCCACTGTGAGTGATCCAAAAAAAGAAGACAGCCTTTTTCCTGCCCACTGGTTCCCTGCCAGTGAATCCTTTTGGGCTCAGCAGGTTTGTCAGTCTGTAGATTAATTTAGCTGCTTCTCTTCCTTATGGAGCATGGAGTCTCTGGGGCTTTTCTCTTCACTGTTCCTTCTGTCACTTCATGGGAGCTGTGCTTTTCTGCAGCACCTGCCAGTTGTCCTGTTGTGTCTGGGAATTCCTCTCCAAAATCAGACTCCTGGGGCCCAAGGAAAGGAGCTGCCTCCCATCTCCTACTTGGTACCTGTGATCCACACTCTCTTGACAAGGATTGCAGGCACTCAAAGTGAAATGGGAAGAAAGCAGCCTGTGAAATCCACAGCCACCATGCCAGCCTTCTCAGTTCCGCTGTGAAATTTCAACTACGGGAATTTAACCACTACCTCTGATACTACATCAAAATCTACACAGTGGGGAATGAAATGGACCACTACACAAAAAACTGGTAAGATGTGCTATACCCTCCATCTCCTAGGTCCTTTTCAAACATCACAGCTGAGTTGTCAGCCTTAAAATAACGAGAAGAGTACGCAACATGAAGAATTCAGTGCTACAGACTGTTGTGCTAGGAGTCCAACTCAATGCATTGGTGAAGGCAACAAAATATTCACTATTTCAGTATACCCTGAAAACATAAATAATAAATTGTTAAACTATCAGTAAGTTAAAGGTCAAACCTTATTTCTAATATGGCTTATTACAATAAGAAAAAAGACAAGCTGAATCTACACTTGTCACAAGCCTAAGAAATGGCTCTTTTCTAAAACATTACCACAAGAAGCTACTGAGTTTGGAACAACATGAAAAAAATCAAGAAGCACAAATCAAAGAGAAGCTGCCAATTAAAGATATTTCCTAAGGAGGAAGAAGCTTCTTCAGTGCCAATAAGTGACCTCTTAAAATGCTCTGGGAGCTTATCTCTGGATCCTTAGATCAACACCACACTGCAGAAAAAAAAAAACAGTGAGCAAAGGCAACGGGTCCAGATGAAACAGCCAACAACATTTCAGAACGCTAAGCTAGGAAGCATGAGTACTTCTAAATTTCATGACCAAAATTACCTGCTGCACCTGTCACAGGCCATTAAATTTCATCTAGGAAGGATTTCCACCTTTGAAAAGCTATAGCAAAAATTTACATTTTCAATTTCAATGTCTCAATGGATGGCTACAATGTTTTCCCAAATGGTAGCTTGTCCAAAAGATGAATCATCTTTATTGTCAAAAACATATGCCTCACCTTCAAAGTCAGTTACTCAGCATCTGTTTTATTGATTGATACTTGTTATGTATCTCCCTCCACACGAAAACAAGCATTACTACCTGCTGGTTTCCTATATAGTAAAGGCATTTGTAATTGCTCTTTCAGAAAAGCATTAAGACTCTAATTGCCAATCTTCTACACATTTTTATGGCTCTTTTCTACAGTCATACAACTGTATGTCCTCAAGAACTTTGTAAGCAGGCATCATGGGCATGGCTGTATTTTAAAATCAAACTTGGTTAAGATGGAGACAACACAAAAATCAGCTACTCCATTTCATTTTCTCCTCCCATCCTTCACCATCTCTTGCTAACACAGAACAAGGATGGTTCTCCAGCTGAGACTCTCAGGTGTCACAGAGGGCAGCCTCCTTACAGATCCATTATTTCAGACATCAGTGACTGACAAGACCTCAGAACTGTAATTCAGAGAGACGCCAACATACCCAGACACATCAGAGTATCTCACATTTATTCATACGGGCCTGAAAAAGCCCCAAATCTTCTGGAGGACAGTAAACAACACAACTGCTCACAAACACAGGTTAAGAAATAGCTGGCCTGGGACTTCTGGAACAGGAACAGGTATCCCCTGCATGCCATCACAGCCAGGGGTACCATCTGCTGTAACCAGCCTGTTCCATTTAACACCTCTTATATAAGGTTGGCAGAAACAGAAATTGTATTTTGAGAAAAACAAGCTGTGCATTAAATAAAAGTCAAATTCCTTGGCTTCCAACATTGTCAAATATGCCATAATATACTGTCAGACACAAAGTGGCTGTAGTACCTGCTTAGCAGAAAATCTTCATTCCTTTATATCAGAAAACCACTTCCACTTCTCTGGTTAAAAAACAAGAGGAACATTTTGGAATACTTACTTCCTTTTTGATTTTTTTTGTTTGTTTGTTTGTTTGTTTTTTTCTTGGCAGAACACAAAGATCTTCCGTCTTCTAAACAGCATGAAACATGCCACCTAGGAGGCTGCAAATAAAATTTTCCTTAATGGAAGCAGCTGCCAAGACTCACCTGGATGATGCTGGACCCTGTTAAGCTTCATTCAAGAGAATCACAAAAGATCATGTATCTTTTATCAAAACAAAACCACAAATCCTGTGACTGCAACCTTCAGGGTTTGAACAGCAGGGATAGTGTTAATCCTAGTGACCCATGGAAGTGCATTAAGTCTGTAGCAGCACTCCTTTGCTTCTCCTCTCCTTCTGCTATTCCCAGTTCTTTCCCAGAACATCTTGGAAGAGATAAAAGCTCCTAGGTTTGGAAGCACAACAATTCTCAGACTGTAAAAGTCTCAGAAGCACATTTCCATGGCTGTTATTGAAGTCTCAGTGTACATCAAGGGGATGAATAACCGATGAGCCTGAAGAATTGTGATACGGGGCTCTTAAAATAAAAATTTGTGTCACATGGAGCTGTTACACTTTATTTTGACACCCTGAAGACTTGCAGCTCCAACCTGGCCTCTATAGCAACTCTAACCACACAAGACAGCCTTTTGACTAAACCTTTAACCTGTAAAGAAATTCAAGGAGAGACAAACAGGATTAGCAGCCTATTTTTTTTTAATTACCACCTCTGGAATTTCATAATGTTTCATAATGCATGGAGTTTTTATGATGCTGAGTACACAGCCCTGAGAAAAAAAAAAGGAACTGTTTTACATGTGTTCTCTTAATTGCCTCTAATTGGAGTATTTCCTAATACAGCAGCATTCAGAGGTTTCTAAGTGCATGTTGGGCAAGCCCTTTTTGTACACTTAACTTCCTGACAAACCATGTCTACAAAATTTGTATAATAAGGCACTTTTGAAATTTTAATTCTGTCTTCTTTTTACTACAATAAAAAGGAAAAGCTCATCCTTTATTTCCATAACTTGATTATCTCCAGCAGCTGTGAAAGGGAAGACAAGAAGTTTAGGAAACAGATGTCAAATTTAAGTGACCTTAAGTACTGCAGTTACAGCAACACTTACTTCGCAATTATTTTGATAAGAGAAGATCAGTAAAATAAACAGATTTGTTCATCTTCCTGCTATCATGTCTACTACTACATGAGGAGAGATCTATGATAGGGAGCAGAAATAAAGCACTAAGTGGTATCTCCTCCAGGTGTGGCCAAACCCCAGAAAATATATCAGCAATACAACATAGATACCAAGTTAGCATGGTTATTTGGAAGATATATTTTTTCAGCTTCTCCTGAGTCTTCTTTATACTCTTGGAGGGAAAACAACACAAGTTACACCTTTTGCAATGCCATCCTTACCAAAATGGTTTCAGACATCGCTGTGGGTGGGTGATTAGGGCCCACATTGTGCAGCAGCAGTCTCCTGTTACCTTGTCTTGCCCAAGTCTACAACTTTGCTACCCAGGATACATTTGAACCCTGTCGTAGATTAACTTTTTTTTTTTTTTTTTTTTTCCATAGAAGTAGAAGGAAAGGAGCATTCCTGTTAAGGAGAGGTCTGGATAAAGCACAATTGTCCTATTCTCTTACATGTCAGTGTGTTCTTGCCACACTTCTTATTGTACAGCAGGACAAGTGTCCCTCCTCCACAAGAGGCAAGGGATGAGCAATCACCCACTCTTCGTAAGCAAGGCAACTTTTTAAAGTCTCAGAAAAGAAATTTGTTAAAAGCCATTTGTTAAAAGTCCAGGAAGATTCACAATGAAGGTTAAAAAGAATTTGGCACTTTACCATGAAATAAAACCTCATAGAACTTGCAGGAAAAGCAGCTTGGGGCTGTCACATCCCAAAGGCAGACACACAGTCACATCCAGGAAAAATGCCAGCCATACCGAGACACCACAGAAGACAACCAAGGAGTATTTCCAAACAATATTCATGCCTCTTACTTGAGTCACATCTAATATCTGAAACAACAGAAACATCTGCAGAGAGCATCAGGTACAAACAAAGGCAAAATGAAACAGTTATTCTCATAATCCTTAGCTAATTTTTGGCTAAGATACTACTTGGCAGATCTTAGTAGACAGCACTCCCTGAATTTATAAAAATGAGAAAGTATTGGTAAACCAAAGCACTCTAAACAATGCCATGTGCACTAGCAAACTGCCTGCCTTATGCCACTCCATTGCTTCATTGAGTAAGACAATGTTAGCTGCTTGATTAAAAAATGGATCACAGTATTAGCACAAAGTCAGTCAAAGTCTGGAGCATCAATCTGCCAAAAGGTATAGTTAGGAAAATGCAGTAGGAGCATTCCATATTCCTCTCTCCATGCATTGGGTTTGTTACCTCTTCAAAAATCAGAGAGAATTCTAAAGAGTCTTATAAACTTAAATCAAGCAGAAATTACATATTCCATAATCCATCTGTTGCTCTAGCTCAAAATTTAATAGTATGACTATTTCTTTCACACAGAGCTAGAAAGGAGATTTTGCCAAAGGTCAACCTAAAACGGATGGATAAATTTTGGCTAAAGCATCATTCTGAACATTTTAGTTTTCTACTTTTTAAATTTTAAGAGAAAACACAATATTTTGCATATGAAACACTAATATATTCATTATGTCTACAGTCTGAGGGATCTGACATCCATGTTGCAAGCAATCTACTGTTTGTTCCACAATTTATTTCCCACAAACCAAAAGTTCAGAGTTGATAACCTCCCATCACAGGCACACTAGATCTACCACAAAATGGATTTCACTACCACATTTTCTTCCTGATCTGCCCAAAAAGATTGCTTAATTACTTTAAAATTTCTAATGTCTCCTTCTGTTCAACATTATTTCCAATGTTAACAACAACCAAGGCCCCAGTAAATAAGGTCACCAGCTCCTGATTAGGAGTACACGGGTTTAGCATTTTTTCAATTAAATCACACCAGCATATTCCATCACTAACTGGATGTTCTGATAAACTGTAAGGCAACACCTTACAGTGTATCTGGCACTGTGTAAACTGGCCCTTTGAGGCTAAGTGATGTAAGCCACTGCTCTCCAAAGTCTGCTAATCACAACTGTCTGAGAAGGGAAAAATCCCTTCTGGATGCAAACAGCCTAGTCTTACATGGGATTTTATCAGACCACAATTAAAACAGGACACAAATACCTTGCAACAGGGTTTTAGCTCCTCTCATAACATCACGATATAGAGCAAGAAAAGAAGCAGGAATACATTTGCAAATTCAGAATGAGATCTAAAAAACCCCTACTTCCTAGGACCATAGAAGTACTTAGCTCCTAAACTCTATACTTAACTTTATAAAGTAGAACAAGGAATTTGAAGCAGATTCCCATCCTGTACTGAACTAATGTACAACAAGTTAAGAATCACATTCAACTTCGTTGAATTCAAACTGTAAGGTAAGTTCATTCTACAGTACAATTCACCTTCCTGGAAGTTTAAATGAGGTTCCCACTTCACCTGAATACTTTATTAAGCCACTGCTAAGCTGAAACATTCTTAGGAAAACTGCATAGAGTGGACATGGGTATCAAGATATGAATATGTCTGTTGTGAAAAATAATTTTTCAAATACTGGATATAAAAAATTATTACAATAAAGATGAAAACTTTGCATTTATAATTACTGTGTCAATACATTCCTGTAAAACAGAACTCCAGCTTTGTGATTAACAAATCAATTCAAATATCACAGATGACAATTGGTAAACATACAGAATTTCAGACATACTAAAAGTAGTTATGGTCAAGATGCTGCTGCTTGGTGAACACAATCTCACAAAACCTATTTGTGACGTCTACGTTTTGAATAATGCACTATTTGGTTGTGGAGAGAACAGTTCTCAAAACCCTTTAAACAGAAGTGCAGAACTTAAAAAGCAGTTCAAAGATGACAAGTGACTTTATTTGCAGAGCAACACGTAAGTTGTGCTTGTGACTGAGTCTCACAGGCCTCTCTCCTAGGAGAAAAATGCACATTTTACAATAGTTTAGGACTTTGTTGCACATGTAGATGCTTTATCATTATTGGACTTTCCATATAAAAATTGTGTCATTCACCTTCTCAAACTCCTGCATCAGACAAAAGCAGCTGTTCAAAGTTCAGATCTCTTCAAGAAACAGCTCTGAAACTTGCAGGGGTAAACTCAGTATTTGGATATTTCCCAGGAAGCCTTCCCTCCAGCAGGACTCCAGACAGCATTCTTCTTTTACCAAACCAGCAGTAAATATGACAACACAAGCTCTCCAAGAGCTATCAATGTTGCAGGTCTAATTAGACAAGTGTCTTTTCCAACTGTTATCCTCTATGAATCTACCTTCGCTCCACTATGGATTTTCCTCTCAAATCTCACCTCCACAATTCCCTGACCATTTATTTGAGAGCAACACATGATTCTCTGTCCCAGGCAGCTGCCAATTCGCTACACAGAAAAGTGAGGGGCCAATATTTTAAAAACAGCTCACATGAAACGCATTTTTTAAATCCTATCTTCTTAACTGTATATGCAGCAGTTAAATAGAAATAATGTTTTAGATATTTGAGAAACGTACTATATTTGAGTATGAAAATATATTTCCTTAACTGTGTTTTCTTTAAGATATTTCTGCATTTAGAAACAGATGATCACGTAATATTAGAAAAATATTAGAATTACTAAATGTTACAATCCACAAAAAAAAAAGCCTACTAAACCTACACACTAAAGAATTGAAAGCAAATCACTTGCTGCTTTTCAGGCATAACCTACCAAGCTATTAGCTCTCATTTTGAAGGCTTGCATTTGCTCAATGCCTGACCTGCACACTGCAGAGCCTTAGCATGAGAAATGGCTTTTAGGCTCAGCTGCTTTCTAAGTGCCATCCATCATCAAGAAAAAGAGATTATTCCCTTTACAGTCGGCTACTTTGCCAAATTCTTCTGGCTCTGTTCCATCAGTCACACCCACGGCACCCTGGGGAAAAGCAAAGCCCAGCTCTGTATCACTGTGCTCTTGCTGAAGTGCGGGATGAAAAGCAATTAGCATTTGGTGACATTTGCGACGAAACTGAGGCGGAAAGACAGCTCTATCGTTTACCAGCCCCGCTCCCTGCAGCAGCCAGCAGCTCAGAGGGCACACAGAGCTGGGAGGGGAGGGAGCTGGGAGGGGAGGGAGCTGGGAACATCCCGTGGTGCGCATAACAGAGCCATAAACAAACCCACATGCAGCAGGAGGCCCTTTGGAAGCCCTTCTAAAAATACATGTACACACACTTGTCACTGATGCAAACACCGTAAGGTTTATAACTTGCTGAACCAGAAGACGGTCCAGGAAGGCTCTTTTGCTTCCCAGTAAGGCTTCCTCCCCACAGTTTGTTTACACTCAAAAATAATAAACAAGATTCCCTTTCAAATCAAAACGTCTGCCTTTTCATTCACAGTACAATGAATACATTGCAGAGATTTATCTGCAACGGTAAAGCAAACCCCAAATGCCTCCAAAGGTGGCCTTTCCCTGTCCATTTTGCCCTAAATACTCTGCAAAAGGGTGTGCCAGGTTAAGCCTTCACCCAGTGTCCTGGGAGCACAGTCCACTGCAGAGCTACAAAACCACCAACACAGCAGATTTTTGCACCCCAGTCAAGAGGCATTAAAACAGATGCATCCCAAGGGTTCTTAGTTCCTTCCCCTCCAAGAAAAAGGGAGAACTAGAAAGAAGTCAGGACTATCAGCCCATTGTTCAAATCCAGACCAGAAAATTGGACTTTTGGAATATCCTTTGCCTTTCCTAACTGGACGTGTTAGAGGCTAAGGAGGAAGATGACAGCCACCACTCCTCTGGTCATGGTCTGTGAACAAAAGAGTGCAGAGTCACCTTCTGAGAAAAGGCACAGCCAGCTGGGCTCGGTTCTTCTCTCCTTCCCCTGACATTCCAACTTCATTCTTGCAGCCACCAGCATGGAAACAGTTTCACAGTAAGCTAAGGATGACGAGATCTCTTTGGGACTCTTTTAGCTTCACTACAATCTGTCTGAGTAACACACACCATTAACCTGCTTAGTGAAAGCCCAGCAAGAGAAACTTGAAAATATTACCCATAAACTGAACACTCTTTCAAAATGGTCTATCACTGGAAACACAAGCCTGAACTGTTGTTCCTCCTTTGAAAAATATATGCCCAAACCACATTCCAAAGACATTTCCAACTTAAAATGTTACCACTCTTTACTGCCACATTTAAACCTACTATGCCAGCAGAAAACAGAGACATCAAAAGTTCAAAGGATTCTTGAGATCTTGACACAGCAGGCTTTGAAACCTAAAGCTGCCACTAAAAATACCAGGTCCTCTACTTCACAAATAGCAAAAAGCAACTAAAGCAGCACTGTGGGTCTGGATTTCTTGAGGGAGGAAGGGATGGCACTTAATCCCAAAGCAAGGTCTTTTCAGCACCAAATTTCTTATCTGAAAGTCAGACAGTGGACAAAAAATCAGCTGGTATACATCCTAGGATGGCCTACCAGCCTCCCCTGCTCACTGATAAATGAGAGGGAACACCCCATGCTCCTCCAGCCCTGCACCAGCTGCAGCAGTAGCCACTGCCAAGGCTGGGCTTGCACTGGCAGAAGGAGCTCAAGACACTGAAGAACTCCTGTGCAGCTGCTCTGAGAGAACCTTTCTCCAAGCAGCAGGTGGAAATAACACCAAAAAGCTGCAGCCAGGGCAAACAGGCAGCATTGAATTGGCCCTTTCTCACAAGAGCCCCCAGATGCGACCCCCAAACCCTCACCTTGTCTACAACTAGAGCCACTTTGTGACCAGTAACACCTTCTTTTCCACTGCACAAAAGATGGTACCACCAGACCACTACATCCTGGATTCCTTCATTCCCACCCTTTCTTGAAATTAAAAGTTCAGCAGCTGCCACACCAAGTGGATTTCTCCTTGCCCAGTGCCTTCCTGACACCTGTGTGGCTCCACCAGCAGTGGCCTTGTGTCTTTCCTCCTTAAACCATGGTGAAGGATTGATCAGAACACCACAAAGAACTTTCCCTCCCCACAACAGGTGGATGTTCTGTGCATCTTGTGAATCTTGACTCAAATCACAGTGAGGAAAACGACTCAATCTCTCCCTTAATCCCAGACAAACTGCTTCCCCTGCTAGCTGTGCTGCACCTATTGGCAATTCCTAGGTGATAAAGAGGAAGCAAACAAGCTGAGGGGAAGCAAAGGGCTGGAAATCTCAAATGTAATAAAGGAGAGGATGTTGTCTTATCTGCCTGGTTGTTGCTAATAGGAACCAAAGTTCAATCCAGCCAGTTTTAGCATTTTTTCCTACCAAGACGAGCTATTTCATTTAGAGAAAAGTAGTTGTCTTTGAATTGACGACACTGCAAGAAGAAAGTTATGTTAAATTAACAAATTATAGCACAGAGACTGCATTGACATTTTTGACAAAAATCCCTATACCCAAACCCTTCCCCAAGCTGAGCAGACTCTATGTGAATTTAATTGCTTTCAAATAATTAAATTCCATATTAAGTGGGGCTAATCTATGCTGCTTCAGCCTAATTATTATCTCAGTCCCAAAATTTGGTGGCTTTTTTTCCCCAAAAGAGATTAAAATGGAACTTATTCTTTAACATTTTGAGTCTCCAGTTGTCTGTCAGGTCTACTGGATGAAGCCTTGTAGCACAGTAATAAGGCACAGCAGAAAATTCAAGGCTAAGTCAGTCTTGCTCTTCCTGCGTTTACTCTGCATTTTGTTTGTTACGCTAATTGAGGCTGTTAGCTAATGACTTCAGTGCACTGTTAGTAATTTGTGGTTTTCCTTTGTGAAAACGAAACTAAATTGCCTCTAAATCTAAAGTAAGGACTCCACATGCTGAGGTTGAAAGGAACATTTAGGTTCTAAACACAGGTTTAACAACACTCATCCTCCCTGTGCCAAAGAATACTGCCTACTCCAAACCTTAGCACAACTCAAAAATCAGGAGCTGGCATTCTTTAAGCTTGTCAGAGGTTTACCACCTTGTCCTTAAAGATGCTTTAACACACCTTAGACATCCCAAAGTATGAACATAACCCATGCACAACTACATCTGTTACAGTGAAGGCTTCGCTGATGGTGAGAACATCTGGATCTGGAAGGGACTGGAAACTTCCTTTTTCATTCCATATAGACTCCACTGTTTCTTCTCTCACCTTAGATAAATGCAAGCACCACTTTGTAAAAGGAAAAAAGAAAAATCACAGAGCTTGCCTTTTTATAAACTTGAGTAACAGATTTTTTTCCTTTCCAATGTCAACCTAATAAGCATCCAGTATTACTGAGTAAATTAATAGTAAAGACAGAAGGGAAGTGGGGAAGACGACAAAGTCTTGCATTAATCCCACAGATGGGGTTAAAGATGCCAAGACAGAGCTCCAGATTAATGCCACTACAGTGTATCAGCCTGGCCCTATGGAACCATAAGATCACATCAGCACACCAGGCTTTGTTCAAGAAATAAATAAATAACCCAACAATTCACAAGGCAGTTTTTCATTAGATATTTGGCACGCTGGTAAGAATAATCAGGGAATATAGATATAAACAACAGCTTTCTATTCGTTCTGTCCCAATAAATAAGACCCTGGAAGAGTGCTCGCTGTAACTAAATGTATCTAACAATTTTCACAGTGCAAGTACTAAAATTTGAGGCTTTATTCTTAGGCAGAAAGGCAAAAGCCAGAAAAAAAGCAAGTAAGTGAAGCTCCCACAGACTCTTACACAAAGAGTGACTGTCCCATGTGACAAGCACCAGCAGAAAGAGCCCATTTATATTTCTCTGTTTGCAACAATCACAGCTGAAATGTATCTTTAGGAGCCTGATCTGAAGTTTAGAAGACTTTCATCTACTGCTGATTCTGCAGAACTCATTTCTGCGTTTTTTCTCATGTCTCCCAATTTATGCCACAGGCCAACATGATCTGATGCCTGGGAAGACCAGGGTGAGGGCTGCAGACACACCAAATTCTGCCTTGAAACACCACTCTTTATAGACAAGACATATTGACGTTAAAAATGAGCCCCAAAAAGGAAAAAAAAACACTAAAGCCCTAAATTAATTCAAAACTACTTGCAAAATGCCAGCAATCTGTTTCCATAAGACTTTGATTAAGCTAAGGGGCCAAAGCTCATAGTTTGTGGCAGAATATCAGACCATCTAGCTATTTCTGATTTATTTCTCAGAAATATTTTAATCAAGAAAGTTCAGCATCAGCAATGATGCTTTACTGGTGCCAGAACACCATCACTTGTTACACAGTAACTCCCCACTCAGAGCACAGCCCATGCCCTTTAATGCTGCTCATGACAGAGTATGTGAGTACGTCATCCACTCACCCCACACTCCTTTATTTAATCACAGGCCTTGGATCAAAAATGTAATTATATTCTTCTAACATAAGCTATACAGATTAAATGTATGCCTCCTTTTGCGAGAAAATAATTTAAAGGGTTTGTAAGGAAGTCACAGTTTCATGGTAAGTCTTGCTATGACTTCATCAGGAACAAATCTCTACATAGCTACTTGTGTATCTTCAGCACAGAAACCTGTTTGTCAAATTCTGGAACTCAACTCCCCAGAACACAGCCTGCAATTTACACCAGCTACCCAAATCCTAAAGCAAATCTTAACCACAGAGTCCTGCTAATTCCAAAATCCACCTGACCTGGTCAGTGATATGGGCTCCTCGTACCAGAATGCAACAACTTGAATGGAAATGAAACCAATGGAACTAATTCAACACAAGGTCACAAGTGTAACTTTTAAATTACTGCACTTCCCCAGGAAACTGACCCAATAAAAAAGCAGCTTTGTGTTCTCTCAAAGCAGTGATGACAACCTCACACTGAAGACACATCACCTAAAGCACTGACAACTACATGTGCAGGTTCTGTGAGCTAACCCAGTCTAGCACTTAAATAAAAGTAAAGCAACAGATAAAATAATTGGCCTGTGAAAGTGAGATAAATAATGATCAAGAAAAGGCACATCAAGGAACCATAAATTAGTGATAAAAGTTGACATAGGCCTGAAGATACATGCTGGGTAGAAAGATTTTAACCACACTCATCTAAGATAAGGATTAGCTTTCACTGTTCCACAATCATTGTGGTTTCATATGCCCAGCAGTGACAACAGAAGCATTCAGATGGTAAAAGGACCATAGGTCTTTACAGATTTTCCCCGTGTAAATAGCACAGTAAAACCTTCTGTAATATTTCTGTTCCAACAACAAACAGAAATTAACTCTATTTACATCAGATAACCAATATAAGGGTTTAGCTGTTTGTGTTGGGAAGCACATTTATGTGATCAAATGTAGATATACAGTGAACAAAAAAAGGTTATTACTGAACCTGATCTAGTGGTTGCCTCCTCTCCACGTGTCTTGCATCTCACCTTGAAGGTATCTGTCAGAAAGTTCAGAAATCACAATCATTAGATCAAACTCTTAGTAACTCATAAAATGATTTTTAAACCTTCAATCTGTACTTGCATATATTGCTAATAGTTTGGACATCAAGTTTATCTGGCCTAATAATTTGTCAGACATGAACCAAGAGATGACTTGAGACCGTTAAACCTTTTTAAACACACAGAGGAAAAATTGCCTGTGCCAAGGACTAATTAACTCCCAAGGGAGTTAAGAAGTCTGGGGATGTGTTCTCTGGGACATGTATCCACTAGAAATGTCCCAAGAATTTCCAAGGCTCCTATGACATCTTATGACAATTCACTTATGTGCCCTCTTTGGGCAATTTTACCCTGTCTAGTACAGAGGTTTTGTGTATAAGAAAAAACCACGAAGTGTTGAATAATCTCATAAAATGCACTTTTCCCCAAATATTACAGATTAAAATATAAGTTTTTATAAGCAGATCCCTTTCCTCTGAAGTTATCAAATGTGGAGAAATAAAACAGAAAAGTCAATTTTCAGTGGCCTGAAGAGGTCCATGTTAAAAAAAAACCGTATCAACATCCCCAGAGAAACTAAAAGCTTTCCATTGCAAAAAGCAACATGTTCACAGCAGCACTGTGGGCACAGAAAAGCTCAGCAGTCCTTGCCCTACAGGCTTATGCACCTGGGATAAGGTCCACAGGTCATTTTTCACACTTGTCACAGCAATTTGTACTCTGCCACCTGAACTCAACGTCCAAGAGAAGCCCTTGATGTTTTTCCCCACTAGGAAAAATCAGTATTTCTGGGATCCTGCCAGTGAAGTCATGCAAAAGCATAGCAGCAACAGTTAATTACTTGCTAATCATCCTTTGGTTTCAGGATGAATGCCACCAAAATACTTCATTTATTCTTTTCATTGTTACAATTACAAAAAATTTAATGCAAGCAATTCAGAAGACTGTCTCTAACTGACAAATATTTGAAAAAAAAGCTCATTTTTGTCTCTGCAGCTTGAAGAGATCATTCCACAAACCTCAGGCTGTTCAGAGCTGATGTGCAACTGAGAAAGAAGTATGGAATTTGAGAGAAGCCATATGGCAAAAGTTAAATATTTTGGTGTCAAAATACTCATCGTAGCTTAATTCAAACTTATCATGTTCTTCACACTTTTGAGACATGAGATCCAGAGACTTGGTCAGAACTGCACAATTTTTCCACTATTTTTTATGGACAAGGGTCAATGAATTATTTCTCCTTGAAAAGTGTGTGACATTTCAAAGCTGCCTTTAACCACAGAGTTCTCTGTAGTTTCAGAGCAGACAAAGAGACTACATATTTCCCTTATATACATAGTTATAGGCAATCAGAAAACATTCCAAATTATTTCAGAATTAATAAGACACGTTTTATGTAAACATCAGCATAATTTTATTTCCAGGCTCACTTACGCTTAACGAGTTCTAAAACTTGAATATGCTCCATATAAAATGTTAAACATTTACATCCCAGTTGACAATGACCTTGTGTTAAATTATTAAGGAACAACAGAATAGCTGACGTTTCCACAAGCACGGGTTAGAACTGGAAATGCAACCAAACACATGGAGATGGGTCATTACTGGGCCATAATTAATGATCACTGCCATTCACTGGGCCTCCACAACACTGCCTGTCATCAATATCTGTTGGCAGAAGGCTGCAATATCAACATTTATAAAGCAGACACAACACACCAGCTAAACCACTAATGCATGTAATTGCTAACACAGAGCCATATGCTGAAAATTCATCTCTCTTTACATTTAACTTTTACAACCTAGACAAATCAGACAACTGCCTAGCCCACAGTCTTCCAAAATTGCTTACTGAATAGAAAACTGTAATCAGCTGCCAGTTCAATTGTTTTTACAACATTCTACATAAAACAAATGAGGTCTGTTGTCCTGACTTGCGAAAGAGCTCCAATAAATGCCAATTATAAGAGCAATTAGGGGATCAACTCTGACGTCACTGGTTTTTCTATAAGGTATTAGCTCAATGACTTTTTTATAAGCTAATTAGTCACGGACTCTGCACAAGAAACAGATGATCCAAAAACAATGATAATGCAAAAGTGTGTGTTGTTAAATCCCATGAGGGTAATAACCCCAGCTTTCCAGTAGGAGTCAGATCTGTGACTGTCAATTCCTTCAATTATATTAACAATAACAATTTAAATTATGATCAAGAACACATGAAGTATTCCAAGCATGATCAGCTTCTGTAAAGTTCTTAAAAACCCTTGATTTACCAATATTTCCTTTGGCAGAAACCATGCTGTTAATCAAATATGAGATAAATCTGCAGGGATTGCACAACAGGAAGAAAGAAGGAATTCCCCCATAACATAGTGAACTTGCCTATTCCTAAAGAAACAGAGGACATAGCAGGAAGTGGGTGCTTCAGCTGAAAATTTCTGTCACAAAAAGGCAAGCCCAGCCACCAGCACAGTTCAGGAGAAGAAAAGCAGTTTGATTTTTCGAGAACTGAAGTCCTTGTTTGTAAAATAACAAAATGTTGTCTCTATGACCATAACTGGGATTCCTTTATGTGTAGCTATAATGACAGTGTGTGACTGTGCAATGACACCTTTCTGTAGGCTATTGCCCTGTTCACCAAAACAGATGCAGTTCACCAAATGAACACCTGGTCTGATGGTCCTTTGCAAAGCCTGGCGCATTACTTGCCACAAACTGCTCAAAGTGCAGCCTGAAGCCAGAGGATACTCACAAGAGACAGCTCTGGCAGCTCTCACCAGAGCACTTCATGGCCCACAAATGAGCGTATTTCAAAAATAATGGTGTCCTTATTTTACATTTAGTCAGTGTGGCTACTCAACACAACAGAATTGGGGTTCCCAACCTGAAATGATCATCAAGCACTTGGCTGTCTCTCTAGTGAGAGGCTTAAACTCAGCTACACTCAAACTGATTTGCTGCAGGTGCAGTAAAACCTGGCAGAAACTACAGAAACAACCTGCCAAGCAAACATGTGCAAGCCCTCAGGTGCTATTTCCTAAAGAGCTATAAAATGTGGAGTATTTTATTATCAAAGCAGGCTGCCCTTGATTTCAGGTATGAGAGTCAGCACTTGCTCAAATCACAGCCAAGAGCTAGAGGCAGGTATTCCTAACATCAGCAAAAAGCTTCCTACAGCACCTTGACCACTGTCAATCAGGAAAACCAGGGTGGGGTTGGGAATCACATTCCCCAGAATGATATTTGACTGGTTAAGTTCCATTTCAGGGTCTGGAGAGGGCAATAAGTTTTCAAGGAAGAAGTTCTGTCTTTCTATCACACGCAAAATAAACACTTTTTGTGTTTATGTCTGGGAACACACTGACTTACACATCTACACAGCCCTTGGAAAAAAATGCCACCCCACAGAGAAGCCACATCAAATCTTTAGGCTGCTCCTCACACAGGGGCAGCCCAAAGCAAACCAGGCAATGCAGACAGAAGTTTTACATCAAGCCACAGCTTTCCTCAGCCTAACACACAGGCATAACCCTTTTTCCTCATTAAAATTGCAACCTAGCTGATATGAAAATTAACCTAAAGGCCTCTTTCAACATGTTTCTCCAAATAACTTATGACTAACTTACTCCAGATATCTTACAACACATCAAACATGCTATGACACAAGTGCCAGAAAATCTAATAAAATTCTAGCAATAATAACTGTCAAGTTACAATAATAACTGTGAAGCTACAAAAAGATCCTGACCACGCTCACGTACTAACAGCTGATGTAAAGACAGACAGACATTGCATCAAGAAATACAGAAATACACATGGAATAAGCAGAGAGGCAGCAGTGTATGGGCACAGCATGAAAACTGGATATTTCCATGGGTTGCCTTTCAACACCCCATTCAGGACTGAAGCCATGAAACCCACATGGCCTCTGAAACCTCACACTGTTTACAGCCATGTTCCAAACACCCTCACACTCCTGAATGGCCCTGAGAGTGAAGCATGCTGACATGACTCTGGAGGTAAACATGCAGCATTTCTGGGATGGAGCTGCTCTTAGTTTGCTTAAACCAGAAGCTGATGTGTTCAGTTCTGTCTGCACTCTGGTGTGCAAGTTCATAACCTCAAGTATGGGACTGGATATTTTTTCTTCATTTAGAAGGCTCCTCACAGATTCACAAAAGTTGTCATTATTATTTTTGGTTTTTCCCTCCACTTCTTTACTCCTGTTAAGGAGTATGTTGGTAACCATATGATACTGCTGCACTGAGTGTCAGGGTTAAACAAACAGAACTAGACATAAGCACATAAAAAGAAGCACCACATGCACTACTGAAAAATCTTGCAATGACTTACAGATACTAATTTCAGCAGGAGACTTTTGTAGAGTGTAACTATATATTCTCCACCAACCAATTCAAAAAACCATAAAAAGCCTGAAATTACACTGGCTTTGCTACTTCACAAATCAATATCTTCATTAGACACACCTCATGCACAGACATCCAAACTTAAAAACCACCAACTACTCAGATTTATTTTAATGGAAGGAGCTCCTTAAATGAAATGAATCACAATCTGTTCAAGGACAACAAGGACTGTTTGTGATTGTGACTGGACATACTGACATACTTGCCAGGTAGCATGGAATAATTTTTCTGTTACACCTGGATTATATAGAATAGGACTGCAAATTTTGGATGTATAAAAACCAAGGCTCCATTTTGGAGACTGAATGTTTTTTACTGAAGCTTTCAAATACAACAAGTAAAACAGACTACTTATTATGACTAAGAAATATTTTTTTAAAGGAACCAGGATCTAGGTGATCAAGTATTCAGAACAATATCAAGTAGAAATATTGAAATAAAAGTAAAAATAGACATTTTACATAATTTTTTCACTGTAATGCACAATTCAGCTAGGCACACTGATAAAAGTTATCTAGAGCCCAAACACTAAGTTGGGTGCTCATGTAGGATATAATATGCAGAGAGATATTAGAATATTTTCTGTTCTCAAGCAATAAATATAAATTCAAGCTGTGTCAACAATATAACCGATGGACTAAACAGATGTAGATGTACGAAGCTTGAAGGAAAAACATTTGCTTCTCTGCCACAAATGTCCCAGTTTGCATCACAAAAACATCTAATTTGTTCACTTGTGCAGTTTGAGCCAGGAGCTGTCTTTAAATCTTTGTTTCACCACAAGGAAACCTTCTATCATATTCTTTGCCTTTTCAATCCCAAGCTCTGTACAATCCCATATATTCTCCTTTCACAGATATCACCACATTCAATGTGCATTTCAGGACTGGAAAAGAAGCAGGACACTGATGACATTATTATTTCAAAGTCCAGGACATCAGGATTAATGAATTCCATTCACTCACACTGCATATAAAACAAACAGCCCAACCAACTAAAAACCTCCCCCATAGCTATGATTATTTCTATGACAGAAGTGACAGATTATTTTTTTCTTTTTAGCTGGATGGTTGTTTCCTCCTTCTACTTGAAAAATTGAGAAAAAGATACTTTAAGCATATTGGCTCTAATAGTTGCCATAAATCTCCAAAAAGTCTTGCTGAAACTTGAGATATCACTTCACATCTTAGAGTCCTACTTGGTTTTTAAATCAGCAGTGTATTTCAGCTAAAATTATACATAGTGTTTTCTTCAGGACATTTGTATTTCTCATCACTGAAGAGAACAATGATAGGAAAAGCCTTCTTTGTAAAACATATTAAGTATTAAAAAAAAAAATCAGAAGAGGCTAAAAATGTCCCATCCATTACATTACATCACTGCAATGCAGCAGATGAAAGGAAAACAATTTTGAACAGGACTCATCTTGTCATCCAGAGGAGAACACCAGATCATATTTAAACCCAGGAGGTCTTTGTACATCTTTATCACCTATCCTCCACATCATAAATGGCAATCTGAGTATGTGGAGAATCAGAGTGGTCAGAGGAAAAGAGTATTTGTGAAACACCGCAGAGATGGAAATTGCATCCTCAGTGTTTGAGTCAGACCTGTTCTTTCTTTTCTCCTGAGCAATTCCAGTAGGGGATCAGGCACAAAGAACAAATGTGGAGATATTCTTTCAGACTTGCAGTTCTTGCTTTCATCAATTAAGTCAGTGATAACTTCTGTGAATGAACTGGGAGATGCAGATGGACACACATTCAGTTTCAAAAATATGGTGAAGAAATTGAGGCATAAAAGGAATAATGGAGAATATAAAATGAAAAATAAAAGAGGAGCTGAAACAGGTAACTGAAAAACACATGAAAGCAAAACTTAATGTGTGAAAATTTTATCCTATTAAAATGAATTGTAAGAAGAAAAAAAATCCCTAGAAGCATAGACAAAATTAATAAACATCAAACAAAAAGCAGCAGAATTACTGTATAGAGAAGGTACCAATCAAACAAGCACAGATGGTGAAGCAACCCAATGAACGACAAGATCCTAAAATTCTTTCATGTAATAAAAGTAACCTTCAAAGCCTCTGGATGGACACTCTACATTGCTGCTTGCAAGGGGAGAACAGACAGAGGCAGCACACAAAATTTTCTCCTTTAGTTTTTGATTTCATTTGAGAGCCCCAAAGCATGCCAAGACATAAAACCCCCCAGAAACAAACACAAAAAACCCCCTTGCAAGTCTGAATCTTGTGCAGATAGAGGAAGAGGTCATTTGGAACATTACTGAACCAAGAATATTGAAATGACATCTGAACAAAACCAAACTATGCAGTTTTAAAGCTGTCCAGACTTCTGAAGGAACATTTGTAAGAAGAAAAATTGGCTGCAGATGCTGGGAGCATATGGAATGCATAGAGGCCACCTACAGCAAACCGAGAATTCCATAGAAAAACAGGT
Source organism: Sterrhoptilus dennistouni (assembly GCA_013397095.1). NCBI lineage: Eukaryota > Metazoa > Chordata > Aves > Passeriformes > Zosteropidae > Sterrhoptilus > Sterrhoptilus dennistouni. The sequence continues at coordinate 616,034 of VWZU01017685.1, read as the reverse complement.
AAGCTACTTGATTGATAGCCCACACTCAAAAAATCTGGAACACTGAAGAGACACAGGCAAAACAAGGAAATTTATGTATACTGTACATATATTGGATGTGACATGCCAGCTCTGCTGAAGCACAACTGAGTAAAAGACCATCTACTGAAAAAGCAGACTGAAGAGGGCTAAGACAAATGTTTCAAGAAAATAATGTGAAAAATGTGATAAAAATACAAGATAAATAAAAGAGATGACTGAACTGCATGAGTAAGATAAAAAATTCACAATAAAATTCACAATGCTATGCACCTATAAGGGAACTCCAAAACAAAGTGCTGGAAAGGTTGCATCCATTACAACAGGGCTTAATGGATTCATTTTCATGACCAAGGAAAAAAAAGACTTTTTATCAGAGGCTTTATTACAGGTAACTGTCACTAAAACTCAGTAGATTTAGGTGATGAGCAAGAATTCACTGTTCCAACCACATCATCCTCCAGTCAGCTGCATGTCTCCTACAGGGACACTGACATCAATCTCTATTTTCTAACAATTCATCAGATTTTGTGAAATGCATGAAAATTTTATTGGAGGACTACAACAAGCTCCAAAGTCATTGCCAGGGGGAGACACTAAAGGAAAAATGGAACTGCTCTGCTGCAGCTCAATTCCTCTAGAGACTAGCTCAAAAAACCTCGGTTTAAATGGTCTGCCTTCTTTTTAAAGGTCAGTCCCCTGAACATCTGAATTCCCCTCTCTTCCAGCACCACCAACACCATTAACTGTAAACAGATCTGCCAAAAGACAATTAATTTCTGGCATGTTGTTCCATGCTATGATAAACCTTACAAAAGTGGAGATGCAAAGGCAAAATTCTACCTTTAGCATATTTTAAATGGGAGTGAGCAGGGGACAACAGCAACTGGACAGACACAGCCATCACATTGTTTGCTGCAACTTCTGTTTCTTTTCTCCTATTAATTAATAAATAAGCTGAGGTAATAGATAGGGTGCATTCAAAAGCCAATACATTCCTCATTTTTAAAGGGAGGTGAGAACCAAGAAAAAAAGCTTTTTGGTTTTGTTTTGTTTTTCCAATAGTGCTCAGCAGGAAAACAAAACAAACCTTCCTAATACACGAACATAGGAACCTAAATTCATGACAAAGCTAAATAAACTGGATATAGTAACAAGCAGCTTTCTGCTTTCCTGCACTACAGCACCATTCATCCTCACTTAATAAAGTGGGGTGCCTTGAGGAGCATAAAAGTACATGAGTGAAGGCCAGATAGAGACTATGTCCACGTGGATAAATCTGTTCTGGTGGAGTCAACAATGAACCACACTGCAAGCTCTGAGGAAACCAGTGTATGATGAACCAATGCCTGGGTTTTGTATCTACTCAGAAAAGCAACTGTATTGCATCTTGCTCTGTTGCTCCACGTGTCTAAATTACTGAACATGTCTAAATTAGACTGCCTAATTTAGACTGAACACATCTAAATTAATTTATTCCTCCCACTTCCCAGTTCTTGGTCATGCCCGATCCAGTTCCTAATGCCATACCAAGAGTACCTGAGCCACTACCCAAAGAAAGGCAAACCAGACAAGAAAAGGATGGGAACATGTGGAAAAATGCTTCAACTACCATGTCAGGAGCATCATTTCACTCTAAATGACTTCCAGAACTACAGGGTGAACTTCTTGACACCCTGAGAAGTCAAACAGACCTGAGCAGGATTCCTACATCCATGCAAAACAGAACTAATAACCATATAATAGCAGTCATTCACAATGCAATTTTTCACATTTCAGCTCTCGACTAGCCAGTACTTTCCCCCATATACCAGTTTTCCTAATATCCACATGCCAGGGCAGACTCAAATAATTGACACATTTCCAGACAAGTGACAAGATAGGAGTGAGCAGAAAACACTCTCCCCCACCCTTCCCCCTTCCAGTGTCAGCGGCTTAGAGAAGAGTTAATAAGTTGCTTACTCCAGACATGCTACAAATGTATTTGAGCTGCAACATCTCTTTGAAGATCTTACCTCGTAAAATGTTCCAGGTATATTGTGAAATACAAATTTCAGAAATCTGTCAAGATCTGTCAAGATTTCACCAAGTTTGTCAGCTAAGAAGGAAGACACTCGATTCTACCTTAGACAAACACAACTCCACCTTAGACAAACGTTGCCTGAGACTTATATTTGTGTCACGTTTTCCAAAAAGCAGCTGAAATAATACACAATTGAATGCTGCTGTCTGGGGGGAAAACATATTTAGACCATAAACAAACAGGATCAAATTACCCAGAAGTACACATGCCTTGCAGCAAGCACAAGAAATACCACAGCAAATAACATACATAAATATTCTTCAAAAGCATCTGGCAAAATTCACCATAATGAATTCAAAATATTCAAGCAATTATTTCCAGCCAACCACTTATTTCTTTCAGAACTGAGATCCTTAGCATTTTATTATGTTCTTTACTGTCAAGGCATATTTCTTCAGTAGTTTGACTTTTTTTCCCCCCCTGCCATTTGGCTAAGCAACTAAGTAACTTATTCAGTAACTTCCAGATGACCTAGCAAATGGAATTGATTTGGATTAAATAGCAACAGATTATTTCAGTAGTTAAGTAGTCACGGGTATGCCAGCAACATAACACATCTCAAATATATTCCACTAATCCTATCAAGTATGCTTTTACTTATCTTTCACTAAACATCTATTTTATGGTCCATTTCTTCATACCTTCTAATCACAGCTCAGTTACAATGTCAGAAAACCTGAAATCCCAAACTAAAATCACATAGAGTCACAACAAAGATAATTTTCTGATTAAGAGGTACATAAGGGACTGCTGTGGAATCATTAGTGTTTACAACCATAAGCATATTTACTGCTTTCCATCCTTTACAGGACAGATTTGTTACAGTTGAAAGCTTTCCCTTCAGGGCCTTTTAGAGAAGCAGATATATCCCACAGATATGCCACAACCCATGAAGTCGTCTCAGCAAGGCACAACACAACTGTTCTCCTGGGGTTTTTTTGAGAGTACAAGGGCATGAGGAGGACAGGGACAAGGAAAAAGGAAGGAAAAGGTGTGCGTGCAGGAGAGGGAAACTATACCTCTAGTTTAGAGACAAAAGGATTTAAACTCATCTAAACCAGAAGTCTTTTCCATTCCCCACCTTTTGCTCTCTCAGATTTTGTTTATTTTTCTGACTCATTACTCAAAAATTTCCTAGATCCTAATCAAGTCTAACAATGCTTCAAAGGAAACACAACTCCAAAATGGGAAGGAGGAGAAAGTCTTATTTAGGAATTCTTCATAAGCCATTAAATTATAAAAACTCAGGATATCCTCCAGGAATGGTAAGAAAAATGCTACATAATAAAGTACAATATCCTTAAGTCATCCAAACATGACTTGGCTCTGAATTCTGGATGTCAAGAGCTTAGATGATGATTGTTCATTCTTATATTGCACTTCTGTTTGAAGTAGCTCAGATTCTTCCAGGCGTGGAGTTTGAAATTCAGTTAAGATTCAAGCCAAAAGTATCACAGATGAGGAAATCCTGAAATGGATCAGTGGACAGAAAAGGTATCTGGATGCACAAAGTATGTGAATCACACAGTCTTCCCCAAAAAGCCTCTGTTGTCAGAGAGCCTCCAGAAGAAGTAGCTTTTAACTCCATTTTAAATGATCACCTTGGCTGACACCAGGCTACACATGATGCATCATCATCATCAAGTGCATCATCTTTGAGCACTTTAAAATTATTCCCTTTAGCCACACAATACCACCTCTCATCTGTATTAGCTCTATGAAATTTTCTTACCTAGCTTTGAACAGAACATGCAAGCAAATGATGTTGCATCTAGTGACTAGATTTCTGTCTTTGGAGCTTTAAAAAATAAAGACTATGTCACTGCTTTATTTATGAAATCTGAGCATTTAAAAGACAAAACAGACTAACATGAGAATAAAATTCAAATAAAGATATTTTATAAATGCATTCTCGTTCAACAAAATAACATTTGCTCTAAAGATATCCTTTATCCTATTAGATTCAACCTTGGGAAAAACAAGGCTAAGACTGCAAACTGCTCACTAAAGCATGTCAGTCTTTTCTGAATCTGAGGCTGGGTTAAAATTCATGGTGCAAATTGTATATTTTGAAAACAGAGAAGACTGCAAGCTGTCAGTTTTACAGGAAACAGGTAATGTGTATTACCATGTACATGCCTAGGTTTGCCGTCTAATAAAAAAATGCCCATGTAGAATAATCTTATTTCTTAATTATCTATTTTAATTAGCTACATGAAGCAGAGTACCATGACATCATATTATTGCTATTATATATTAAGAATTATATAAATCTATAATACTTATTATATATATTGCTTATTATATTCTAAGTAGTCACACTCTCTCCCTCTCAGAAAACCCAACAAGAGAAGCAAAAATCTAAGCAGAGTGACAATTTTGCATCTACTGCTGTGGATAATGACCAGCATTTCCACTTCTGTGCAAGACTGGAGAAATAAACACCATACAGAATACCAGACATTAAAGCAGTTTCTCCCGAGTACAGCACACTATCCTTGCCTACAGTGACACAAATCCTCCTTCCCTGCAGCAGCACTGTCACTTGTGCAGTTAAATCATTTTTTGGTTGCCAATCAGCACCAAAGCCAAGCAAACACCTGCTTGTTTCTAAGAGAACTAATCAACAGTGCTGTCAACTGCACTTCAGTTTCCTGACAGATCACTGCAACTCCCATGTAGGCTCTGCTCACTCTGAGCTTCCCACACTGGCAGATTTGCAGTGGCTGCAGCCACCAGCTGTTTTGTGCCATCCCAGTCAAATCCAGTAAAAAAAGAGCCACGTAGCTGTGCTGACAGCTGGGGGTATTACCCACGCAAGCACATCATTCAGTGTGGCATGGCTGAAATGCCAGCTAATGGTTTGGATTCAGGAATTACTCTTCGTAGCAGAGAAAATTACTCATACAAAACCAGTCTAACAGCTTAATAGCTAATTAAATATCCTCAGCCATAAAACACGGGGATTGGAACCAAGACCTCTGGGAGATGTACCTAATTTTGAAAGAGAAAATAATAAATAGCTGATATGCTCTTCTAGATTATCACATTTGCTGTCAATGACAGAATGCTTGTGACAAACACATGGGATTACCAGTCAGTATGGTCAGGTTAGAGCACAGCTTGCAGATTCTGTTGGATTTTTGTGCAGAAGCAATAGGCCCTGAGAGAACTTAGGCAGGGAACTAAAGTTCCCAAGTGCCCTCTCCAAGACTGGCTGGTTTCTTAGGTACAATTTCAAACCCACAGGGGATAAACCAGAAACAGATCTCCCCTCACAGAATGGGATGGGAGGGAAAATGGAGACTCATTTTTACAAGCTGGAACACTTCTAGGCGAGTTCTTTTGGTCTCCAAAGAAACCTAATAGACTTTTTAAAGAATAAAAAAGTAGAATTAGCAGTGGAGAGCCCCACTGAAGTAGAAGTGGTTTAACAATTTAACAAGAATTTTAACCACTAGCATACTAACAGTTTTAGGTGGCTGTGTAAGAAAAAGTTACTTTCAATGTCCCTTTCCCAGCCACGGGCATTGGCCCAGCCCCTCTCTCATTTTACCATCCTGCACAAAAACATGTGCAAAGACAAAACCAACTCATCACCAAGAAAAAACAACTAAAAACTCTGATTACAAGAAAATGTATAGCTACACATGGGCCATTTCATTCAGTCAGGTGAAACCCAGAAATTCTCTCAGGAACATTAGCATTACACACACTGAGGTACCTGTTCAGCAATGTTGACATACTGCATTTCACACCATAAAACATAGCAAAAGCAAACAATTAAGTGCAATTACTATATGGCACAGAAAGATTAGGGAATTACTAACAGCTCCAGCGGCACAATTTGTTGGAAAAGTATTTCTTCCATCCTAAGCCCATTTGCACAACATGATAAATTGAATATTAATGCAACATGTAACTTACAAAATTAGTAATGCAATTTTTAGGCTGCTTGAATCAAGAAAAAGACAGTCCTTATCTCAGACATTAAAGACCTTTGTGTTTACAAATCCACAGTAGGCTGTGCTTTAGAGCTTACACATGTGAAACAGATTAAGGGGCACCATGGTGGGGGTTAATGTCTCAAACTTTCTGCTGGCTACATCATCAGTCCCCTGCTGCTATTTTCTATCCTGAGTAAAGATTCAGCATCATTTACCATATACACTTCACCTCTCACTTTCTGCTTTGTTTTAACAAGTCTTCATACATTAATCTTAACTACAGTTACCCTACAAGAGGTATGACTTGGGCATAAGATACCCTGCAAAATGAGATCACTGTTAGCTTTAATCCCAAGTGTCCACTGCTTTGGAAATTATGGTTCTGCCACTTTATCAATCAGGAAGCAGACAAAAGAGAAAAGCTATCAGCTACAAATTTCAACTGTGGGGCAAGCCTCACAAGAGACTTTTTCTTGAAGACACAAGTCCTAAAATTTGGAGTTTGTGTGAAAAAAAATTGTTTTCAATACAAAATGAAGTTCAGATCTACATACCTGTGTAAAGAAAAAGCTTTAAAGGAGGAAAACAATACCAAATGCTTACAAGGAGCCTATAGTATTTTAAATCTCATTATTTTTACGATTTACTTTTTTTTAGGGAACCTGACTCATGATCTTTGAATGCACTCAGCTGCCAACACAGCGTGTAGGAAGAAAGCATTAGAGACTGCACATATCTGCACAGCAAGGCATTTGGAAAGATGGCCTGGACAAACGTTAAAAAAATAGGTTTGAGGACACAAAAAACTTTCTTAAACAACTCCTAATGTAACTGGCATGCAAAGATGATTGCTGTTCCAAACAACATTTTGAGATGTGACTGCAGGAAAAATAATCTATTTTATTGGGAACACAGTCCTTTATCTAGGCTCATTACCTCACTTTAGTGATACGTTCCAGAAGATTTCACAACAGATTAAGAAAAAAATGCGGCTGTTTCAAGAGATACTTTCTTTAAAAGATGCACAAAGACAGACACACACCCCAAAATAAAAGCTCTCAAACTGACAAAAGAGAAAATATATTCATTAATATCAGGAATGCCTTTGTGCACAGGAAAACAAATAATTACTCTGGACAGCACATATAAATTGCCAGCACTAGCACGGAAGAGACTTACCCCAAAGCTGAGCCAGCCCAGTCTGCAGCTGGGAAGAAACCAGCTCTCCCCAGGCTCCCCTGACACAAGGAGAGTTTTAAGACCAAGGGGAGAATGGGCAACCACCTCTCTTCCGGACATCTTTCCCCCACAGCAGGAGAAACCTCATCCCCAGCCTTTTGTCTAATGGAAAACAATTTTGATTTTGCCTAGACTGCTGAGATCTCTGAAAAAGCCTTTAAGGGCTACAGGGATTTAGGGTTGATCACTTGGAAAGTTTAAGCACAATGTTTAAGTGCCTAAAGTCCCATTCTGCCTAGAAGGAACTGAAGATCTGACATCTGCACGTAAAAGAACAAAAATGGAAACAGAATAGAATATTAAATGTCACAACAGGTACTAGTCAGGATTCTGCTTTGCACACTGTGGTACTGTTGCATTTTGCCTTTGGTCAGAATTTTCCCCATTAAAACTAACGGGATGGAGACAGCAGAAGAAAAAATGAAAAAAAAAAAAAAAACCCAAAAAATCACATTAGAGATCTTGAAATGTTCCAGAGAACCCAGCAGCCCTCAAAACACTCTTCCACTCTATCTGAAACGAATGAGGAGGAATTTGCATGCAGTTTTAGAGCTTCCATGTTATTTTGGGAATTATGAGAAGACTGAAGAGATTAGGCTTCTGTATCCATATCTATTCCCAAGCACTCAAGTATCCACATACTTCTCTTCACAAAGCAATAGAGTAAGCTAGAAACAGCCATCACATACTTTTGAATGCCAAAAGATTTGCTTTAGAAATCCCATACTTTTCAACATAAAAATGTTATTTCCTTGTGTTGCTCAGGATACCTCTACAGCACAGGAATAACCAGAATACCTAAACAACAACTATAGTTCTAATTTCTGACAAAGAAAAACCAAAACCCAAAAAAGTCCCCCACCTTAATTCTACAAGGGGAGCCAGCTGCAGTCTCTAACCAGTGCTTTATTAAGACAATTGTTTACCAAGTTACACTGGTGCACATCATTGAAAGGCAAGGGTGTTGATCAGGTATTGCTGACAGAATACACAGAAAAACATTTGGCTGCACAGATGTTTCTGAATCTTTATAACTCCAAGTGATATAGTAAATGGAGAAAACACAGCTCCAGTCCCAGAATTAAACCAGAATATGCAAGTTTAGGGTGCAACATAAAATAAATGCAGTAGTAACCAAGTGATTACATACTAATAAGATGAATATGTCAGACTCTGGAATTAAAATGACAATTTCTTAATGGCTGCCCTTCAAAACAGAAAAGAATATTGCAAAAGTTAAAGAAATCCGGTGCCTTAATCTAAGAGGCTTTGCCGTACTTTTTGCCAAATTATCAAGCAGCCTGTAGGTGTTACAGCCTGAGTTCTGCTTTTTGCTTCAGTGAAAACTACTTAGCTGGCTGTCAGAAACCCAGGTGCTGTCTGTTCCACAAATGTGTTTGTTTCCTTCAGCTACAAAATTCTACATTCTCTGTCTTAGCCTGATATGTAATTACACATCAGAGACGTAAGTCACTCCAGCCTGATGAAACAATCACATTTCAATTTGGGGTGCCCTCTTAGCGCCGTGGTAAGAACATCTGCTTAAACTGGCAGAGGAGGGGAGGAATGAAAGTGGAAATTCTTTCCTGGGAGTTCATGATGTGTTTTCAGCTGGATAAGTTCTCCATTGGAATAAAATCTATGGCAACATCGCTTTGGACTCCTGATGTTCAGTTTAGTGTAACAAACGTTCTTTGAAACCACAAAGCGAGAGGGGGCCTTAAGGGAGGACTGCCTGCTTAGTATGTGCAGTGGAGGTGCAGCCTAGGCTTAAAAATGCATTTTAAGTGCATTAAAATGCTTAAGAAAATATTTTTAAGACTTAAGAGCCACTACCAACCATTCCCAGAGTCTTTCCAGTGCCCCTGGGCAAACAGAGTGGCACAGACAAGGTCCACAGCTACATACCTGAGACTGAAAGGGTGGGCAGTGATGCCACTTCTGCATTCAGGTCTGTGCCCTGAGGACAGACCACAAAATTAAGATAATTGAGTAAAGCTACCTCCTCTTTCCTCCCAGCCCTCACCAACACGGGCCAACCCAGATCAAGGCTACACATTCAATGACAGTAGCTGGCCATCCCACAACAGCAAATCCACTCAACAGCTTGATTAAGCATTTAACTCACAGGGAATGTTCAGGGGAGCACTGGCAGTGAGGCAGCAAAGCTACCTGCATGAACAAAGCCAACATTCTGATCTCAGGGAGTCAGGAGATACAAGGAAGGAAATTACTTCCAAAGATATTGACAGATGTATCTGCATGCAGAGTTACATTCTGAAGGTAAGAGAACCAAAGAGAACATTGTTAGGGAGTTATGCAGAGGCACTGTGTGCTCTCACAGGGGCAGTATTGTTTGCTCTTTTCTGGATTACAACCTGAGTCTCTGAAGGAGCTTATCCCTTCAAAAATCAGATTACAATAAGGCAAAAAAGGCGATGGGGAAAATGCTTATTTGTGCCCAATTAGCATACTCTTATGCAACAACTCTATTAAGTCATGAACTAATGATATTTTTGTCTCAAGAGCTGATGTACTGGGAACACAGACTCATCTTCTGCCACACATTCCACTACTGATAATAACTGAAAATTCCAAGGGACCTGCAGTTCTTTTGAACAGAACCTGGTGGACTTCAGCCCTCAGTGTTAGACTTGTTCTCTTGAAAAAAATGACAGAATTAAAATCCTGACAAAAGCCATACTAGGTACGACCAAAGTTTAGTGATAAGGTCGTTTCCCTCTGTTCTCTTTCAAGCTATGTCAGTTCCCCAGTTCAAGCTGAAGATGTCCTTTAATTAATTCAGCTGGTAATTCTAATTATGTTCTTGACACGCTCAAGCAATACACTCTTGAGGGATTATCTCAAGAGAAAAACTAATTCTGTAATTGTAATACAAATTCCAGTTTATTGTATTTGACCTCTCAAGTGCTTCCTGTAAGTCTCCTGATTATGAGTTTTAGAGCATCCAGCGATGTTTACAAACATCGTACATTACAAGCAATGTTTACAAACTGCTACTGAACCACGAGTAACCTTGTCTACAGGCAACAGACTAGCAAGTTATAATGAGCTTGTAAAGGAAAATCTGAAACGGCACATCAGGTAAGCACAATCACAAGTAGATGCACAATCTTTGAACTCCAGAAAAACTCTCAAAAAGGTCACAAAGTTACCTCCAAAGACTAGGGAGACAGCACAAACCAGTAGTTTGTATAATGTCTCCTCTTGTTTCCCACTCCTGCTAACCACATCTTCCTCCAGTAGCAGAAGAATTCCTATGAGATTTAAAGTGCTCTACACAGACCAATGTATCACAGTTTACTGTCGCAATAATTTTAATTTCTGTACTCATCACTCACAAGACACACCCAATCACGTCATCCTAACTTCTCAGGCAACTAGAGTTGTACTTGTTTCTGCTTATTTCCAGTCCCCTTTCGTTGATATTCCTGCCACTGTAGCTCTGCTGAAAGTATAAACAAAAGCTCTCCTTTGCATCCTTCGACACTGTGCCATAACACCAGGCTTTTAATCCCTAAACCACTCTTTTTGTTCAAGCCATTCATGTAAACATAAGCCTTTAACGAGATCTATAATCACTAACGCATTCATACACTTAAAATGTGTCCCAGAAAAGTGTATGGCTAATAGCCACAAAATTATTTCCCCCGTTTTGTTGTGTCTTTCTCCAAGTTCAGGTGGATAATCTCCAAATAGTTGAAGGTGTACCTGACATACTACTGCATCACAAATCTGCCAAGTAAATCTACAACTGTGAGGCAAAACTTACTGTTCATTCTGAAATGACCACAAAAATAGAACTCTGACCTTCAAAAAGATATTATTTTCCTTTCTGATGAATGGTTTTGTCTTACTATGATTGACACCCTAAGTGGCTCTGAAATAATGCTTATCCCTATAACTGAATGGTACCACTCAGGTTACATGTTCACCTAACATACAGGTGAAGAGAATCACAAAAAATAACTTCTAAAAGGAGAAGCAGTCACATAATACACAAATATAGATGCTTATTTATATTTATACCAAAAACCCCAAATATATTGCTATGATATTTTACATGAATCTCTGCACATTCAAAGCACCTTCATAATCACCTTCATATATGCCTTTGCTTTCCAGTTTATTGAGGGGGTTAACATCTTTTTAGTTATGATAACTTTTTCTTTTCATAAAGATGACTTTTCAAGAACTTGCAACTGCAAAGGAACAGTAGGAACTGAAAAGTTTAAAAGTTGCACGCTATTTAAATTAGAATCTAATAAGTGTCTTAGAGTTCAAAAAGAGACCCCAGAAATCTATTTCTTCGGAAGGGAGTCAATTCCTTTGTATGAAGAATACAATTAACCTTTACGGGCCTTAGACTGACTCTCGGTGCCCTCTAATAAATGAGAAGGACAGTGAAATTAAATGAGCAACATACTTTTACACGTTCCCCTACTTGTCACACAACTTTTAGACCCTCTCAAACTGAGAATGTCTCCCTGAATCTCCCTCCCCGACTCCGAGGCAGAGCTGCAGCCCTCGCTCAGATTTCTCTGTTCGCACGATGATCCATCCAGCAAACTCCTCCAGCACTCCACCCTCCCGACACACGCGGAGTTAAAATTAACTCGGTGCTTTGGGTTTGGTGAGGAGCCGAAGATCCTCCCCTGTAGAACAAGGGAGCGCAGAGCGGCCCCGGCGGCGAGCTCAGCTCAGCTCAGCTCGGAGCCGCCCAGCCCCGCCGGGCTGCCATCGGAGCCTCCCAGGAAAACAAAACCTCCTCTCAGATAAAGCCCGCACTGTGCTTACAGCGGGCAAAACACCCGACCCCGAATGAAAGCCACCTCATTATTCGCAGCTGCTTGAAATTCAAGGAGCCCAGCCCGGGTGTCGGAGGGGTCCGTGCGGGTGCCGGGCTGGGCACGGGGCGGGAGCGCTGCCCCCGCGGCAG